>JAPMOQ010054958.1:432477-469852 GCA_026543055.1 Argiope trifasciata | reverse complement strand
TGTCTATATCTATACTTATAATAAAGCTCAATGTGTGTGTGTGTGTGTGTGTGCGTGCGTGTGTGTGTGTGTGCGTGCGTGTGTGTGTGTGTTGGCGCTCTACAGGCCAGACCGTTGGACCTACAGTTGCCAAATTTGGTACATGTATACCTTGGAGGTCCGGAATGTGCACCTCGGGGCCCTTTTTTCGAATTTTTAATTAGAATTTGAATTAATTAAAATTTAAGCGAAATTTCGACGTTTTTCCGCTATAACTTCCGAAAATATAATTGCACAAACTTGATTTTTATATCAATTTAAAGATAAAAAATTAGCTTTCTAATGGTATCAGTTTTTTAAACTTATATTGTAAACTTCTATTTTTAATGAATTTTTAAAGAAATATTTTAACCATGTTTTTATCACGTGACTGGATAAAATAAAAGAATGCCGGAAGTTCAAATAAAAAAAATTATGATCGCAAAATAAATCTAAAGAAATGCAACTTTCAGCACGTGACTGGATAAAATAAAAGAAATATAAAATGTGATATTTTCTTTGAAAAATAAATGCAAAGCAAAGGTTTCTACAATCGTTTGCAATATCTATATCATTAACTCAATAAATCTTCTTTATTTACGGTAAACTTGATTGAATTTTGACAGGATATGCATTGAAATCCCGATTTAATGGCATATTTATGTAATCGTTTGCAATATCTGTATCATTAATTTAATACTTTTTTTTCCCTTTCTCGCTTTCTTTAAAAAACATATTTAATATTTTGGCCACATCATCGAAATTTTTTTTAATATTTTGGAAGCATAACCGATGGTTAAAACTGACTGATTTATAAAATTAAAGAATATTATTAGGAAAAGGTGTACTTTTAGAACTTTCCGTCCATCATCTTAAAGAAAATACTAATTTCAGGTCAATCAATGCCCGGAATTACTTCAAGGCTAATGAATATGTGATTTAATTGAAAATTTTAGAACGAATTACTCATGGCGAACCAGCTGGTCGCCAAAGGTGGCTAGTTTTCAATAAATGTATTATCCGCCTCCAATATCACAATATTTTTCCGTTACATCGGAGAACAATAAGCATGAAATACAAATCTTCGGCATGAATCTAATATTTTCTTCTGCATCTCGATTGCTAAATTTGGAGATAAATATTGGACATGGGGTAAATAAATGAGAATTGGAAAATCTAATACATATTTTGGACACCATTAATCTGACCGATTGAAACAGAATTTCGATACAAAACCAGAATCATCATCATAAGATCACATATCAAATTTATCAACAGGGATTTAGTTCAAACGTTTAGAAGAACTTATATTTTAGATACTTTACTTGTTTGTCATAATTATGTAATTCACTCGCACTTGAACAATAGACACAGAAACCTCTTCTGAATTGTCTTCGTTTCAAATTTATTATATATCTATAGTTTTAGTATAAATTCCATATAACAAAAAACATTTATCTTTCTCGAGATATTTTTAAATTTTAGTTTTCACAGACAAACGGTTAGAAATAATACCAAAATTGTGTTTTTGGAATTTAAGGGGGTATAAAATGGTGAAATTCATCAAAATCTGGAATTCGAATATTTTTAGCTATTACTTTACTTTACCTTTATATACTACATATAATAGAAACTATCAATAGTAAAAAATTATATGTTTAATTCACTAATAAATTGCTCATTTAACTCAATACCTATTACAGGCACAGAAATCATCTAAAGAATAATTGATACTTAAAAGTATGGCAAAAGGTATGATCCTATGATTCCAAAAAACAAATTGCTGGAAAAAAAGAATTTGTATTGTGTTGGTGATCTTTAACACAAAATATGTAGATATCCATCGAATTTGGAGATTCAAAACTCATAAAGTATTTATTTCACTTAAGTAACAAAAAAACAAAATTCTCTATCTGAAATTATATAAAAAAATCAGCAGAAACGATTGCAAGTTTTATTCAGTTTCATTTCCTCAGCTTTTAAAAGTTGAAATTTTGTAGAATTTTATATTGTGAATGGCAAAACAATTTTAGAATTTTTTTTATATAGAAAAATCTAATTAAATTTTAATCAGTTTCAGGGATGCCATCTATTGAGAAAACATTAAGTTAAAATATAAAAAATAGTCAAAATAAAAAATGAACTTTTAGTTCTTTAATAAAAGCATGTTTTTAAAATTCTTTATAAATTTATTTCACACTAGTAGTGCTAGCACAGCGTTGCCATTGGCTTAGCATCCAAGATGAAAACATAGTTTTAAAATTAAGTATAGTCTGCACCCTTTATGACATGAGCCTGCCACGTAACTTGAAACATGCATTAAAATATATTTTGAAAATAACTGCAAAACCATTTTTAGCTAAACATTGATTTGCACTTATTTGGCGAATAGTGAGTAGACAAATTTTCAATGTCTCTTTTGCTACGTTACGCTATTGCTGCCGTTTGTGACACATTCTACAATTTAGCTAAAATTTGACGATAAATTATTTTTGAGCGAAAATGACTTCATATCAAATCTGCTATAAATTCACTAGAAATATTATTACAAAAGCTGTTTTAAAATATAAAAATATGCAAATAAGTCATTGCACCCATTGTTCCATATTTGTATACCAACTCTGAATAATCTGATATGAAATAAAATTCAGCTTGCTTCATCATACTTCTTTGTAAACTATATTGGAAAAGTCAAAAAGGTTTTGCTTGTATGTAACTCTAGAAAGTGGCACTTAAAATTGTCCATTGACTTCAATATTCTAAAAACCTTTCCTAATAAATGACCAACAAAATGGTTCAAATATCTCCAATATCAGTTAACTGTTTTGGCATAATGAGTTTTGAATCTCTGTCTATATCTATACTTATAATAAAGCTCAATGTGTGTGTGTGTGTGCGTGCGTGTGTGTGTGTGTTGGCGCTCTACAGGCCAGACCGTTGGACCTACAGCTACCAAATTTGGTACATGCATACCTTGGAGGTTCGGAATGTGCACCTCGGGGCCCTTTTTTCGAATTTTTAATTAGAATTTGAATTAATTAAAATTTAAGCGAAATTTCGCGCTTTTTCCGTTAAAACTTCCGAAATTATTATTGCACAAACATGATTTTTGCATCAATTTAAAGATTAAAAAATTAGCTTTCTAACAGTATCAGTTTTTTAAATTTATAACGTAATCTTCTATTTTCAACGAATTTTTAAAGAAATATTTTAACCAGGTTTTTATCACGTGACTGGATAAAATAAAAGAAAGCCGGAAGTTCAAATAAAAAAAAATTACCATCGCAAAATAAATCTACAGAAATGCAACTGTCAGCACGTGACTGGATAAAATAAAAGAAATATAAAATGTGATATTTTCTTTAAAAAATAATGCAAATGATTCTATGATCGTTTGCAATATTTATATCATTAATTCCATAAATTATCTTTATTTACGGTAAACCTGATTGAATTTAGACAGGATATGCTTTGAAATCCGGACTTAATGGCATATTTATGTAATCGTTTGCAATATCTGTATCATTAATTCAATACTTTTTTCCCTTTCTCGCTTTCTTTGAAAATAAAACATATTTCATATTTTGGCAACATCATCGAAAAAAACATTTTTAATATTTTGGAAGCATAACCGATAGTTAAAACTGATTGATTTATAAAATTAAAGAATATTATTAGGAAAAGGTGTTCTTTTAGAACTTTTCGTCCATCATCTTAAAGAAAATATTGATTTTAGGCCAATCAATTCCCGGAATTACTTCAAGGCTAATGAATATGTGATTTAATTGAAAATTTTAGAACGCATTACTCATGGCGAACAAGCTGGTCGCCAAAGGCGGCTAGTTCAAAATAAAACTTAAGTAAAGAAATGTATCGCATATGCATATCATAGCTCTTGTTATTTGCTCATATGCGGATAAGTGCAGTGCACAGATACTGCTGTTTCAACGCATGAGGGAATCGTTTTAAGAAAATAATGAAAGCCTCAATTATAAACTTCTTTTTTTTTTAATATGATATCCCTTCAACATACTAAAACCTTCCCCAATAAATGTCACAGAGTATCTCTAATATCAGTTAAGCATTTCTAGAATTTTTTTAGATTTCAAACCTACAGACGTTTTCAGGAGACTTCATTTTATACTGTGCATAGGTTATGCACAATATAAAATGAAGTTCTAAAAAGATTCGGAAATATATGTTCTAAAACTAATTTTCTCTGAAAGCGTTCGATAAAAAATATGTAATTTAATACGATCTATAAATTGAAAAAAATGCTATATGTTTAATAAATGTTTCCAATAATTCCTTTTGATCAAAATTATTTTTATATAAATTAATTGTTGGATTTTAAGTTGAAAAAATCTTATCGGTTTTAAAGAGTTTTTCGATCTCAAGTTTCAAAAATAATTAATTCTGTATCTATTATTTCCACCGAAGTACTTCGAATTTTGAGAGAAAAACTTAAAATGTATTATGATCTTACCTAAATTTCTTATTCTTCACAAGAAGCTAAAAAACAATAAATTCCATCATTCTTCTTTACATATTTGTTAAGATCAAGACACTTTAGACCTTCACCTTTAGGGAATTTTTAAACAACATGTTGTTTATTCATTTCTTCTAATATGCATGTTAAAGAATTGTTTCCCTGGTTCTTTAATAATTTATTGGTTTATTTTTAAAAATTATATCTGTTTAGAGTGATAATTAAAAACAATTCTCTTCATCAACTTTGTTTACAATTTTGTTGACAATAACACATTTTTAAAATTAATGATTATATTATTATACCTTGAATAAGTTTTTTAATTATACTGTGTTTAACATTTTTCTTTAATAGGCTTCTTATAGAAAGAAAGATGCATTTATTTATGCTTTGATTAATTTATTGGATAATTTTATTTGTTTAAGGGAAAAATATCATTTAGAACATTTTAAATATCCTATTATTAGTTAATGCTTATACTTTATGGTTGAAGATTAAAAAATATATATATATAATCAATAAGAAAACGAATAGAGTCTTCATAAATTAATAGAGTTTTCATAAAATAAAAGATTTTCTTCTTACTGAAACCAATTTTAGAATTTTAAGTTATTAATTGTAATTGTATATAATTATTTAGAAAAATAACTTTGTACATGTAAAAATATTCCGTGCATTTTTCATATAAAATAATTAATGGAAGTGTTTTAAAAGCGTATTTTAATTAAAGCATTAAAAGTAAAAATTTATTATATATTTAAATATCTTATTTGTAATAAAAAACATAAAACGATAATTATAGATGGATTTTTAGGAATTTAATTACTTTTCTGGTAAATAATGGGGCTTTATTTTCCTAATTTAGCGCTTCAAGTCTATATACATATATTTTTTAATTCCTGCTATTATTTCTTTTTTTATATTCCTACTATTCCCTATATATATTTATTTATATACCTTGTTCAAATTTTCAAGTCTATAAAAATCTTTTTATTGATCCATTCCTGTTCAAATACATATTTTAACTAGAAGTAGATGACACTCGATGTTAATACAATTTTTATTCAAATACTAATTTATCAATAAAATTTAATTAATTTTTAATACTTTAAATATAGGTTTAGAAGTTTATAATGAAAGCTGTAATAAACAGGCAGTAGCTCAATAGGTAAAATGTAAGGATTTCATCATTTTTATAGTGAAAGTGAAAAAGGCAAGTTCAATTCTTGCGAAAATCAATTTATAATTTTTATTTTTTTCATAATTATTTAATAAAAAGTAAATAAACTTAAATTTTCTTTGTAGACTTAAGTAGAAATTGAATTAATTTTTTTTATTATTTATTACTTTTTTTATTTTAAAGTTCAAGTTCTGTTTTAAAGTTCGAGTAAAAGATTAGCATTATTGATTTGAATGCATGTATAAAAATGCATTGTATTTTAAAATTATTTTTAAATTTTAGTGTTTCCAACATTTTAGTTTTTAATTTACAATACTTTATTGCATACAATATGCAATCTTTCGATATATTTTTTGAAATTTCTTAGCAAAGAGATTATTAAATATAAGAAAGCTGGAGTAAAACAATTTTATCTTCATTCATGTATAACAATTTTTAAAAAGTTCCATTTATATTATTTCCATATATTCAATGATTATTAGCTTATTGAAAATAACTTTTCAAAGAAAAATATTTCGAAACATAATTTTCAAATATTTTTCTGACTCTTTGCTCAGCAAAATATTTAAAAATTATGTTTCCTAAAGTGCTATTAATTTTCAATAGTCCTTATTAATATCCTAAAGGGCTTTAATATTAAATTATTAAAGTTCTTTAATATTTAAATATTAAAGCACTTCAGGATATAATATTATAAAAAGACCATGTGATGAAGTTTCTTTTTTGTTCGAGGAAATGAGAGCACGAACTTAACACGAAAAGTGTAAAAATATCGTTTACATATCCTTTCAAACCTCTTAGAAAACCTCAGAATTTTAATTCAGCAGCAAGAATCTCCATCGAATTATTTTTTGTGTTTCAGTGTTAGAATTTTATATATAGTCTCTCAACAAAAATGTGTCTGCGTGGAAGTAATATCACCGAAATTTCTGGAATGATATCCATAACTAGTAAGTTTAATTTCCCCTAGCTTTCTTGCCATTCTCGGTGAAAAATAATATGTCCTCTTTCCAGACAAAGATATAAAAAGAAAATAAAAACTACGATCTCAAATTTCAAATTATCATGTAAGAACATTATTATTTTTAAATCATTATTTATCTTATTTAGTTTAAGTCGTTAACCAGTTTAAACCCATTTGAAACAATCACGACAATCAAATAACAAATCTGTTGTTGTTTTTGTTTATGGTCTCAAATAATGAAATTTCAGTTTTCAATGTTTTTGGCTTCGTAAATTTTTCATCAGGGTCTTCAAGAAACTTATGAATAGATTTTTTCAGGGCTTCTTTTGGAAAAAGCATTACTTTTATGAGCAGTTTCTTCGATTTGCTATTCATCAGATAGAAATGTTCTAAAGAATATGTTTCCAGATAACTTAAATTAGCAATATAAGAGAAAACGAACTAATTACGGAAACTGAACCAAAAACTATTTCGGATACGAACAAGATTAAATATAAATGTTAGTATGATTGAAACAATTATTGCATAGGAATCCAAATTAATAAAGAATCCGGTCTGAAGACTTTCTCAAGGGTCACCCTCAGACAGGGATTCAAACCAGGGATTTTTTCTGTGAAGGGTCTGACTTTCGTCAAGAAATTGATCCCTCGTGACCCGAAAATCCCTGAATATTGAGGTTTTGGAGATAAATTAGTATCACACAAGAAAAGACAACAAATTTGATCAATGGTAAGTCAAAATCACAGCAACCAAAAAAACATGAAACCATAAAATCAAATTTGTCAATACAAGAATGTATAGAGATTACTAACTAAATTAAAATCTTACATATCACTTATTTTAAAATAGACTTTATAAAATAAGTCAAACTGAAATCCAATAAAAAATCACAGTAAACCTAACAATCATAAGAATAAAATCAAATAAGAAGGTAGAAAAAACACTCACCAAGCTGAAAATGCACCTTCAAATACTAGCTGAGAGCGAAAGCGAACATAATAAGAAGGGAAATCCTAAATCTGTAATTGTACATCCTGATACTAGAAAAGTTTTGCCGCGTTAAATGTTAAAAACGCCTACCTTGTTCGGTCATATACAACGTCATCAAAAAGAACTCTAGGAGCGCCATCTTTTGAGTAAACTAGTTATTTAGTTAGAATTTATATAATTGTTTTTTAATTAATGATTCGATATTGCAAAAGTTTTTTGGAAATT
Organism: Argiope trifasciata; assembly: GCA_026543055.1. Taxonomy (NCBI): domain Eukaryota; kingdom Metazoa; phylum Arthropoda; class Arachnida; order Araneae; family Araneidae; genus Argiope; species Argiope trifasciata. Next base: position 461,986 of record JAPMOQ010054958.1, on the reverse strand, counting down.
CATTAGTATTTAAGTTTTTAAGTAGATTATTAGTTGCTGTAATGTAAGAAAGCTTATTGTTACAAATTTTTTTGATTCTGTTAAATTGTGAAAATATTAGGTTTTTGAAAATTTTACAGTTTAAATTTGAATGGTAATTACTAAGTTTTCTTATTTTAAAGTTAAAATCATCCCTTTTATCGTAAATACCTATTAAAGTTTTTTCATTAGATATTTCTATATTTAAATCAAGATAGTTAGCTTTATTTTGATCTTCATTTGTTTTAATTAAAACTAAATCTTTTGGGTAACAATTAATAACTACATTAGGATTATCTACGTTTATTAGAAGTAAATCATTTATATATCTCCAGCCTTTAATTGAGTTGAGTTTCATTAGGTTTTCTTCATAGTGATGTAAGAAGATGTTAGCTAACGCACTAGAAAAAGCTGTTCCCATTGGAATTCCCTTTACTTGTTTATAGAAGTTAATACCATTAAAAACGTAATTTTCTTTGATGTTAAATTTACATAATTCTAGCTAATTATTTTTTGTGATAATATCTTTATCTAAATATTCTTCGTATATTAAGATACATACATCTGAGGGTGACCCTTGAGAAAGTCCTCAGACCGGATTCTTTATTAATTTAAATTCCTATGCAATAATTGTTTCAATCATACTAACATTTATATTTAGTCTTGTTCGAATCCGAAATAGTTTTTGGTTCAGTTTCCGTAATTAGTTTCGTTTTCTCTTATATTGCTAATTTACATTTCCAGATAACTTAATAATTTCGGATTTTAAAATTAAAGAAAGTAAGCTAGTTTTCTTCGCTCAACATTTTTTTTTTTTTTTTTTGAATTTATCAAATATAGCAAAAGTACTGTTGACTCTATTTATCTTCTTTCTTGAATTTTTTCCTCTAATCCTATAACAATTTCAAACTTATTTCGGTGTTTAAATTTTTAATTCATTTAAATGAAATTCAAATGTATCTTCACTTCTTAATACATCGGCATGTTTTTGCTGCTCTTTGCATTAAATAAATGGTAAATTAAATAAGTTTAAAGATTCTAACATAATTATATGAATTCTTTAAACCGATTTTCTTTATTTAAAAACCGGTTTTCATATGTGACAAACTTACTTTTAAAACCTCTTTTTTAAAAATCGGATTCGAAAAACTCACAAATTCTAATATTTGTCCTGCGTTTATTTCAAAAGAAAATAAAGCAATTTAATTTAATCTTCATTTTAATTTTTAATGAAAGGCACTCAATTGGAAAGGCGGATATTAATAACAGCGACATCTCGTTCCACCTCCAGTAATACCTATTTTCAATAACAATAGCATGATTTGATTAAATTTGATATGATTGCACTTCAAATCCATTTGTATGTCTCCTTTCCTTTGATAAAAATCCAGGGATGAAAAGTTCACGTCGACAGGCTAGGAGAATGAAAACAGAACTATGAAGCTGACAACTATTTACGTAAAAGAAACAATTGAGTTCCACCCGTGGCGCAAACGACAGATGTTAAAAATAAGTAAAAGCAAAAAAGGTGGTTTCCCCGAATAGATTCGCCGAACGCCCACGCTAGTCAAAACAAAACGACGACGCGCGCGAAAAGGATAACCTATCACCTTTCTTAACCAGATACCGGGGTGCATAAATAAGAACAAAAAAGAATAAGAACGAAATGCAGCGTTGGTAAATTATTTAGGAATTTGAGAAGGCTAAAGTCCTTTCCTTTATTGTTGTATTCAATTGCAAATTCTCCTTTGCTTTTTTGTTTTGTTTTATTTTAGGTTTCTGATCTATTCTTCAACAGCGTCGTGGTTGCCATAGAAACACCCAATTTTTACCGAGAATTCCTCCAGTTTTCTCGGATGCCTAGAGAGCTGAGTTAACAATGATGAACCGATGAATTGTTGCTCCGGGTTTTGATTGGGTCGGTTGTTTTTGTTTTTCTTGGAATGATTCTGACGAGAACATCACTTTATTATAAAGTGACTTCGTTTGCTTGTTATTTGTCTTGGGGAACGGGTAATGATAATCCATAAGTAGTGGTCCCCTCAAAACATTCTTGCATACTTTCTTAAAAACTGGTCATCCCACAGAATACCTTGAATAGCACTGTCGTACTATAGTTTGGAAATATTGATTTTTGAAGTTAGTTTAGCATTCTTACTGAATTTATCGTGTCATCCTTGGGGGAATACTCCCTGTCATGTGGTTAATATATTTTAGATGAGTTTTTCCATAAACGATTGAAACAAAAATTTTACACTGAGCTACAGAAGTATCACAAAAACTCATAATAAATTTAATATTTTGTTTTGTTTTATATTTCTTATCTATTATCTATTCCTCAACCATAGAAACACATAATTTTTACCGGGAATTCCTCTAGTTATCTCGAATGCTTAGAGAGCTGAGTTAACAATGATGAGCTGATGAATTGTTGCTCCGGTTTTTAATTGGGTCGGTAGTTTAGTTTTTGCTTTTTCTGTCATAACTCTGAAGAGAACATCACTTTATTATAAAGTGACTTAGTTTGCTTGTTATTTTCTTGGGGAAAGGGTAATGATAATCCATAAGTAGTGGTCCCCTCAAAACATTGTTGCATACTTTCTAGTAAACTTGTCATTCCATAGAATATCTTGAATAGCACTGTCCTACCACAGTTAGGAAATATTGATTTTTGTAGTTATTTTAGCATTATTAATGAATTTATCGTGTTATCCTTGGCGAGGTATATGGTGAATAATCCCTGTCATGTGGTTAATAATATGCAAAGAATTAAATTTGTATTTTAGATGCGTTTATTCACAACCAATTGAAATAAAAATTTAATGCAGAACCACAACTATAATCACAAATTGTCATATCATATTTGATATGTTTAAGGTATTGCGTCTTTGAATTATCAAGTTTAAATGTTCGTGAAATTACAAACAAACGAACAATCAATTTGCTTTTGGATTCGAAACAAAATCTGACGCGTGTTTGCTATATAGCCGTTAAATCTGTGTACTGAATATTATATATCTAACTCTCACCGTTTCGTAGTTACCATATTAGCTTATATTCAAACATCCAGACGAACGATATATATATATATATATTATCCTTAAATAAGAGAATGTTTTAGATGGATGTTAAATAGGCTAAATTAAGAAAAAAAATTTAGGAAATTAATAAGTAATTAAATTAGATCTACCGCTTAACTGATTTGCCTGAGTGTCGTACATACATGGATTTATCGAATATTGATAGTAATAAGCAAAAAATAAGCCATTTATAACGATTATGATTCAACATTAAAATTACTTCGATTGCATAGATGAGTTAAGTATTCAATGGATTTGAATCAAATAATAAAATATTCCCAAAATAAGACATATCATCTTATTATATAGCATATAAAATAAAATACTTAAATGTTTAAGATATATCATTTGACGCATAAATCTGTATCGATATATATGAGATATTAAACTCTTAATTTTTGCATAGGTTGACACTGATACATGATTAAAAGTAAATATCTATACTTAAAATAAAGCTCAATGTGTGTGTGTGTGTGTGTGTTGGCGCTCTACAGGCCAGACCGTTGGACCTACAGCTACCAAATTTCGTACATGTATACTTTGGAGGTCGCGAATGTGCACCTCGGAGCCCTTTTTCCGAATTTTTAATTATAATTTGAATTAATTAAAATTTAAGCGAAATTTCGACGTTTTTCCGCTATAACTTCCGAAAATATTACTGCACAAACATGGTTTTTATATCAATTGAAAGATAAAAAAATTAGCTTTCCAACGGTATCAGTGTTTTTAGTTTATAACTTAAGCTTCTATTTTTAACGAATTTTTAAAGAAATATTTTTATCATGTTTTTAGCACGTGACTGGATAAAATAAAAGAATGCCGGAAGTTCGAATAAAAAAAACAACTATCATCGCAAATAAATCAAAAGAAATGCAACTTTTAGCACGTGACTTTATAAAATAAAATAAATATAAAATGTGATATTTTCTTTAAAGAATGCAAAGCAAAGGATTCTATGATCGTTTGCAATATTTAAATCATTAATTGAATAAATTATCTTTATTTATACAGAATATGCATTCAAATTCCTTTCCAATGGCCAATTTATAAAATATTATTAATAGGCATATATATTGTTTAATACTATTAATTTGATCTAAATGAAGTAAATAATTACATTTTATGTAGTTTGAGTCAAACAATGCATTTATGTATAATGTGTTTTGGATTTCTTCATACTTTGCTCTGTGAGCCATATTTTACAAAATATTTTTATTAATATTTTAAATAAAAGTTACTACATCAATCAGTCTTCTAAATCAATCTTTAAAATGACTGATTTATAAGATTAAAGAATATTATTAGGAAAACGCGTTCTTTTAGAACTTTCAGTCCATCATCTTAAAGAAAATATTCATTTAAGGCCAATCAATGCCCAAAGTTACTTCAAAGCTAATGACTATGTGATTTAATTGAAAATTTTAGAATCCATTACTCATGGCGAACCAGCTGGTCGCCAAAGGCGGCTAGTTAAAAAATAAATTAAAGATAACTTAATTTATAGCTTTAAGCAACAAGCCATAAGTGAAGCAAAACCTCTTTCCATAATATCTAGACATCTGAAGTGAACTAAAACCCCTTCTAAGACACTGCATTCGAGTCACTAAATGGAATCACATTTCTTGTCTGATTAAACTCTTCACATCACTTCAGGTCATCTGAAGGCACTTTAAGTTATTAGGGCTTAGAACATTTTGCCTCCAGCCATAAACGGATGATAGCTTGAAACGCGAGAAACTCGGGAACAGCCCCTGAAAAATGAATCGCCACTCCGTTTCCCAGACGCATTGTGTAAGGATAAGCAAGATACATATTGCTCTTACTTTATTAATCTTCAGTGGGAAAATGGTGATAGCTAATCCGGAAAAATAAATTGGTAGTGTGGAATGTTCTTGGAAAATGATTTACTGGAGGAAGAATTTGGAGTTATACTTTGTAATCTCTACTACTAATAAAGATGAATGTGTGTGTTTATAAGCATTTGTGCTCTACAGACCAAACCGTTTGATCTAGGGATACCAAATTTGGCATAAGTATATCTTGGAGGATAGAAATGTGTACCTTGGAATGATTTTTAAAAATTTTAATATAATTTTAAATAATTCAATATTATCGTAATAATGATATTTTCCTGTGGTATGTTTCCAAAAATGTATGACAAAATTAAGTTTTGCATCGTTTTAAATTTTTATGATAACAATCTTGCGAATTTTGTACCTGTAGATACCAAATTTGGTACGTTTATACCAAACCGTTTGATCTACAACTATCAAATTTGTCATAAATGTATCTTGGAGAATGGGAATTTGTATCTCGGAATGATTTTTAAAAATTTAAATAGAATTTTAGTCAATTTAATATTATCAGAATCTTGGTGTTTTTTAAAGATATGTTTCAAAATTTTTAACGTCTAAAATGAATTTTGCATAGCTTTAAAGCTTAAAAAGATGTTCTTTTTTGCGATATCAATTTCGTAAATTTGGTACCTATACATAAATTTAGTACATTTATACCAAACCATTTGATCAAGGGATATTAGGTCTAAATACATCCTGGAGAGTGGAAATGTGTACCTCGGAGGGATATTTAAAAATTTTAAATAGAATTTTAGTACATTCAAAGCTATTAGAATCTTGTTTCTCCACGATGTATTTCAAAATTTTAACAACAAAAATGGTGTTTGGATATTAAAAAAGCTTAGTTATTTCTTCTTTTTTTGTAATATCAATCTTATAAATTTGATGCTTATAGATACCAAATTTTCCACATTTATAATTTGGAGAGTAAGATGTATATCACAGAGTGATTTGAAAAAATTGAAATAGAACTTTAATTAATTAAAATTCAAGCAAAATCCTGGATTTATTCGTGGTAAATTTCCAACATATTGAAGAAAAAAAGTATTTGTAATTGTTTCGAAGCTCAAAAAATCCTCTACCTTTATGATAGTGGTTTTGCAAAGTTTTCTTGATTTTTTGCAGTTTTTAAAGAATATTTTTTTACTTGATTTCCAATAATATATAGAATTCTTGACCTGATAGCTAAATCATTTTCACTGTACATCAAATACTTAATTAATGGATTTTCTTCCATTGTTAAAAGTTAAAGGTGAAAGATTCTATAATTTAACAGACGAACAAAAAATAAAATCACAATACAGTCTAATTTAGAAGATAGACGAAATGCACATTTACGTTTTTGATAGGTCTATATTATCTATAGAACTTCATTGCATAATAAAGAGAATTTTGAATATAAGATATAAAAGTAATACAAATTTAATGACTGAGAATTTTCTAGAATTATGGGCATTTTATCGTTCGCTAAGTGATTCAACTAAAATTAAATATAACCGATATTCCCAGCGGAGCATCTAGTCGGCAAGGGCCGTTGTCTACATATAAAGTGCATTTCCCTTGAAACAATTTAATCATATCATTTTTCACTCCAGCATTGCTTTGGGAAAGCATAGAACATTTCAGAATTTTAAATGGTATGATTAATGAAGGGGGAAGTATATGCATATGCATGTCGATGCTCTGTAGGTTAGAGCATTTCACCTAAAGCTACCAAATTTGGCACAGGTATACTTTGGAATATGGAAACGAGTCCCTAATATTATTTTCCACTACGTTTTCGTATCAACTTCAGTAAATCTTCATGGTAAAAATAATTGTTTCTCATCTTTATTACTAACGTTGAAATTGCAAGTAAGTGTTTATATTTCTTGCTTTAAGAAACAAAATAAAAAATTTAAGTGTACTTTACTATTAATACTATATTGCTTATCGCATATATAACAAACTTATAAACATTAATTATAATTATTTATAAATTTTTTATGAATAATTTTTCAATCTATAGAGTTTTTAATTAAATATTAAAAAGTCTAATTACTTTATTAGCAAACATTTCATTTTAAAATTATAAACTTATTCTTGATTTTTTTATTAAAACATAGTGGCAACAATCTTATCGCACTTAATATGCAATGAGGTGCAAAATATTCATTATTAAAATATACAGAGCCAAAACTAATAAACAATAGTGCTTATATTGAGAATTCTTTTTTTAAAATAATGCTTTTGAAATAATTGATAGTTAGAAATTGAAATAAATCAAACATGAAGCTAGTATGTATCCAAAAAAATAAGAGGAAAGTCAAATGAATTCTATTTCAGATATAGATTACAAATAATAAATTTTGTATCGTTTCGGTTTGAAAAATATAACATTATTTTGCAAATGCGAAAGCAATTGAATGACATCAAAGATGCTGTTTTAATTATTTAAAAGAGAACAAATTTATATTATTTTTTTCAACTAAATTCAAGGGTTATGAAATACATTTGATCTCAGAATTAAATGCAAGTCTAATGCATGTTTAAAAGGATAATTGTCTAACTCGGTTTTAAATTTCTATCATAGTATCGATGTTATAGAAATTAATTTGCAGAATAGTTTTCAAGAATCTTTTTATCTATTTAAGATATTTTTTATTAATGTGTTTTATACGATTCAAATTCTAAATCAGAAAAATTGATTAAAACGGATTTACAAGTTTAGACAAAAGATTTCACTCAGAATATTTTATTAGATGACAAGAGTGGAATTTTCTCTTTTTTCCTGTTATATAAATGTACTTTCATTTTTCCATTTTGAAAAATCTCAAATGCTTTCGCAAATTAAATTAAATGTTTATGACATTAAAAAAAATTTAACATAATGTAATCGGTTCTCAAAAAATTTTCATAACGTATTTGAACAATTTTTAGAACAAAAGGTTATCATTGAAAAACTAAATATTTTTAAGTTTCCATAACCTAATTATTAAAATCGATACTGGGAGAAATTAATCAAAATCAAAATTTATTTCGTGTTATCAGGAGGCAAAAATAAATGAGACGATATAACCTTTTTAAATAAAATCGTTTGCAAATTACTTATATTACATTGCATTCAACATAAGGAAACAATTACTAAGCCTAATTGTTCATTTCATTTTTACTCAAATTAATTTATTAAATGAGTTATGCCTTTTTCTGACTGGAAATCTTTCAAAAATATGATGAATAATTAATTTTATAGATAAACTAATAAGACGTTCTTGGTTTATTTTTTTAAAAAAGTTTTAAGTAAGTTTTAAAAAATATAATAAATAAATAACTTTATATATAAATTATTAAAATGCTCAAAGTTTATTTTCAAAGCATTCAAAAATATAATTAATAAATAATTTTATTAATAAATTATAATTACCTTCAAAGTTTGTTTTTAAGACTAATAAAAATGATGAATAAATTATATTATTGATAAATTATTCAGACGTTCAGAGTTTATTTTCAAAATTTTCAAAAGTATCATAAATAAATAATTTTACGATAAATTAATAGGACTTTTATTTTTTTTCAAAGATATGATAAATAAATAATTTTATAGATAAATCAATAAAACGCTCATTTATTTTCAAAGTCTAAAAAATATGATAAAAAAATTAATTCTATAGATATATTAATAAGACGTTAAAAGTTTCTTTTCAAAGCTTTTATAATATAATAAATGTATTTTTTGATGAATTACTTAGTTTTTCAAAGTTTATTTTATTTTAAAAAATTAGCATTTGTTCTAAAATACGATTATTGCAACTGTAGTCGACATTTTTTATTTTATCTTCCCATCTCCTGTCTAACTTTTTTGGTTCATTTCATAAAGAGGATATTTTATAACATAAAAAATTTACCAAAGGACTCTTTAAGATTTAGAATCTAACCTAACAATCAAAAGGAAATCTATGCCTTTAGTACTCAGGATGAAAAAATTTCAATTTTCGAAAATATCAGTCTATCCTCTAAACAAGAAGAAAGTTGGCAAGACCCAACGGTATTTACGTTATGCAGGACTGGAAGTGGCAGGTGTTTGTGACTGAAATACACATCAATGAAGAAAATATAAAAACAAAATCTTAACAACAGAGCCAGAAGCTTTACTTTTTAAATACTACCGATATATCTTTCATCGCATATGTTGCTGTAATTTATTTTGTTAACCCACGCATGAACCCATGCCATAAATATTTGTATTCACCTTCCATTTCACTGTGGTGAAAAAAATTCGTTTTGTAATTTATCAAGATTAGTGGTGGATAAAGATGGCTTTCAAATTAAATGCGTGTTCATATCATGGCTTTTGAATTGAAATAATTTGTAAATAATACATAATTTTTTATCATTTTAATTCTCATTATAGAAATAAACAGAATTATAACTTGTCAAAAACTCTGTCTTGAAATTTTGGTGAATTTCAAGAAGGAAAGAATAAACTTTTGCTAAAATACAATATATATCTATTTTTTTTTATTATGAACAAAATGAATGCACATTTTGTTAATGAATTTCTATTCTTTGACTTCATGTTTAAAATTGTATATTTGTATCAAAACTTTAGTAGTAATTAGCTGGTACCCGGCGCGTTGCTGCCGCAGAAGTAATAAGCAAGGAAATATTATTTGAATTTGATATAGTTATCTTGTTCAATTAAGAATGATAGAAAGAATAATATTTATTTTCTTTTCGGCAATGAATGCATTCACTGAAATTGAAGGATATATAAAGAAAAAGCATAAATAAAATTTATTCTATTTTTATTCTATTCTACAAACAAATATTCATTTTTTTATATTAGATTTGTGTATTCTATATTTGTTTAGAATTGTAAACTTGGTGTTCTTTGAGAATGATAATGAAATAAACTATTTATTGTATCTCGTGATTCGCTTAATATTCGTTCAGTATTCTCAACTTTTAATATTAGAAAATGTGATTTAAATATTTTCTTTTGAAACTGACTTAACATAGAAAATATATTTATACCGTAAAATATTTAATATAATTGAAAAGACAATTTTTTGAAAACTAATATGGTGCAGTATTATCAATATTATAATATTTTTGAAAGTTACTGCGAAAAACGCTGAAGTGTATTAAATTTTTAATTAAAATATCAAACCTACAGGATTGGTTCTCTTAAAACTTTCTCGTGCACTCTCTAATGAAACCATTACCTCAGAGACAGAATTACATTGCATTTACATTCAATATTAGAATTAACGTACGTATAATTAACGTCTAACGAATTTAGCATCTTTACTGAATCTGTTCGTTACTTTGGCGAGTTATTTTCTTGTCAATCCTGAGTTAATAGATGTGGTAAATAGATTTTAAAATATTTTTTAATTTATATTATTGTATTATGCTAATAATCATTCCGTAACTGCAATTAATAAGTAGGCGAAGTTTTGTCGGAATTAAATGAGCGGCATGTCAGTGCATAAGAGACATACAGAAAATGTTATTTACATTTTTATTTATATAGATAAAAAATAGTGTGATTTCGGGAGTATATATATATATATATATTATACAGAGAGAGAGTGAGAGAGAGCTGTTTTTCTAAACAAAGTTTTGGAGATAGACCAAAAGATATTTTGAAAATATTTTGAGATTTTTAAAAAAAAATTCTTTTTCTAAGTATTGACACTTGCATAATCTGATTGTCTCGTGATTGTTTCAAACTGGTTTGAACTGGTTAATGACTGAAATTAATCGAGACAAATAATTATTTAAAAGTAATACTGTTTTCACATAGTAACATGAAATTTGTGATTTCAATTTTTTTAATTTAATTACTGCAGATTGATATTATAGCAATTCGACAGAATATTTCATCCACCACATAACTGGCTATTTTTTTCACTGCACAAATAGGAGAAAAAGTCTTGTTCTAACGTTTCTTTTCTCTGAACAAACACTCGAACAAAAATGCATTTCCGTATGAAACCGAATTCTTTTTTTGCGTAATATATTCCTAGGAGTAAAAGAATGGTGTCTCTTTCCATCGTTGCCAAACACACAGAAAAAGAGAAACTCTCTTCACCTAAATCATCTTCCGCTGCCAGACGAGCGAAACCAATCACGATGAAAAACAATTTGTTTTCACTGAGCCGCTCTAGTGATCGCGAAAAGCTAACAAGCCAATGACATCAAACAAACCGTATCGCCGCAAACACGAATTCTGTAGTAGCAAACGATTCTGCAGAATAAGATGACTCAATCAGGAATTTCGATATGGAATAGAAAGTTGTACTTTTTTATATATACGTATGTAATGACAAACAGCAAATATTCGATGCAAGTATCTGATACATTTGAAAGCTTTTTTTCATTTTTTAAAAAGATTATTTGTTGCTTAAAAACCAGATTATAACAAATATAGGGTAGCTATAATTAAAGTTCCACTTTGAAATTATCATAAAAGGAAAACTACTGGACCAAATTTTATCAAATGTGGAAATAGTTTAAAGAAAATCATGAAAAGTTCAAATATTCACCACTAGGAGAGAAATGGCGTTGTATGTAATATTGTTATACAAACTAATGCATGAAGGCATAGGCTTAAAATGTGTTTAATCCTTTCTGAAAGGTGCTACAAATCATCTTCAATGTGTGTTATCACAAAACCACTGTTTATGATAATAATCTAAACAATTTGGTCTAATCTAAACAATAAATGATCCTTTACATATACATATATACATATACATATATTTCTTTTTATTTATTTACAGATTTATTGGGCCGCGGTAGCCTGGTTGGTAGAGCGTCAGTCTCGTAACCGAAAGGTCGCGGGTTCTGTCCTCGTCTTGGCCAAAGACCGTCGTGTTGGCTAATGGCAGTTGGGGCACGTTAAATATGTCGAGACTGCAAAGTCCTCCAAGTTCCCATAACAAAACGATACCTCTGGGGGTACTGAATCTGGGATGAGTCGGTCTCTGATTTGGATCTAAAATTCCGACTTATTGATGGATGAATGAGTGTATGAATGAATTCGACCACCCACTAAAAAGGGTTGTGTCGTGTTTGTGAGCTATAAGTCGGACTTCTGCCCTCTGGGTGCTTAGGGGTCTTTACCCTCAGAAGCTACTGCACCCCTTTTCCGTGAAAAACACGGACACGACAACAACAGATTTATTGTGTCTAATACAAAGAAATGTATTTCTAAGTTTTTAATGTCCCATATTTCTTGACGCTAATAAACAATAATTTTTTATTCAATAGTTTTTCTTGTTTTTAATGTGAAAATTAAGAAAAATTGTTTTAAATTAATTTTAAAATATTTTTATGTCAACCAATGAATAATCCATTACATATTTTTCTGTTCTTTTATATATAAATTTATTTTGCGAAATTTATATTAAATTATATTAAAATTTATATTAAATTTCTTCGGCACAAAAAATTATATTTTTATGCTTTTAAACACCTACGTTTCTTGACGTTAAAAAAATGTAATATCTTTTTATTAAAATAGTTTCTTTTACTTCTTTATAAATACAACTAAGTAAATATTTTAAGTGCCTTTTAAAATATTTATATGACCTTAACCAATATATGATCCATTATATATTTTTCTATTCTTTTATGAATAAATTTATTTTGTTCAGCACAAAAAAAATACATTTGTATGTTTTTAAACACATACGTTTCTTGACGTTAAGAAATATAATATTTTTTAAAGAGTTTCTTTCGTTTCATAAATATAAATGTAACTAAAAAGGTTTTAAGTGCATTTCAAATTATTCTATGATTTCAACCAATAAATGATCCAATATATAATTTTTTGTTCATTTGTATAGAAATTTATTTTTTTGAAGTCAAAAAAAATATACATTTCTACGTTTTTAAATACCCACATTTCTAGACGTTAAAAAACATAATAAATTACAGGAGTAAAAAAAGGAAAGACAAATTTGTGTCATTGTTGTATTTTAGTTTTTCACCACCAAAAAAAAACACTTTCAATTACAAAATTCCCTTTCTCAAACAAAAGAAATAAAATGGAAAAAAAGAAACATAAAAGAAATACTTAATTTCATTAAATCTTTTATCTCTCCGCAAAATTTGCGGAGAATGCAGATTTCTTTGAAAAAGGAGGTATTAAGCAGAGTTTCCAACAAAAGGGAAGAAAACGGTTCAGATTTGTATAATTACTTCCGTAACAGAATTGTGACAAAACGTCTCTTCAAGTTCAAGATTCTTTCGCCGGAACTGCGAAAACGGAATTCTTTCACTCCAGACATTTTGAAAACGTTTCTGTAAAACGTTTCCATGACAGTTGCAGTTAAACAAATCCAAAAGATTTTATTTTGCGAAGTTTACATTTGAATTCCAAGATTCTGTTTCCAGGAAATGATAGTTTTTTTCTGTTCGAAATTCTGTGATCTACTTGCATTTTATTCAGAGAAATTTGTTTTTTATTCAATAATACTTTTAATATTCTATTTTCGAATTTTGAATTCTTTTTTCATGCCAATAGAATTTGAAGCTCAAAGGTGCAAACTTTTAAATGCATCGATATGCTCAGATTGCATTGTCAATCTTACAGTTTTACACATTTTGATTCAGTGTCCTAAATTTAATACTCATCGTATGCGGTGTATTAATTCTTTAACATTGGAGATGCGTGAATTGGTGGGAGAAAACCTTCACAAGAATATCTTTGAGTTTTTAAGATCCATCAATTTTATCCATTTTATATGAATACCGTGGAGTGTTTAAAAACTTTTCTAGGAATCCTTTCTGTAATTGGAGTCCTAATTTTAAGATCTTTGTCTTTTAAAATTATTGTACTTTGATTTTATTAAAACAAAACGTTGTAGAAAAATATTCTAAAGTTCGTGGTTCAGTGTTGCAAGCAAACGGCTCGGGAAAGAAAAGAGATCATATCTTTAACACAAACATTTATTTGAGACACATACACACACATGACGACACAATACAAATATTTAAGTTTAACTGCTTTTAAGCTTTCAAAAGGGGAATCTAAAAAGGAACTTATAGTTCCGCGAAAGTTTGGCTGTTACCGCCATCGAAGTCCAAAACGATATTCCCAAGTTCTCTGGTGTGGAGTTCAATCTTTGTACTGGCGAGAGCGCCATCTATAGGCTGTTTCTAAATTTTCCACAACGTTTTTCGTATTTTGATTTTGAAGAAATGTTTTATTTATAGACCATTTGGCAATAAACACACACTACTTGTTTGGCGCAGCATGGCCAGCTTTGGCCTTTACACCATAAAAATCCAAACATCCATCCATTCCAAGAGGTCTGGTGTTAAGGTCAAGGAAATAAAAATTCCAGGGTCGAAACTGTTTCCCTTAAAAATCCATCGAAGATATGAATCTAGTGCTAGTTAAAATATTAGGTTGGTGCGTATGAAATGTCGGATTCTTAAGTGATTGTATAAAACTGCATATCTTTCTTCAAAAGCTGTTTATTCAATCAAAGTATGCTCCATTCGCTTCAATACACTTCTCCCAACGAGATTTTAAAGCGTAGATGCCTGTCTTAAAAAAAGTTTGGTCTTTAGAATTAATAAACTCTGATATCGAGTTTTTTAGACTGTCTTCATTTTCATAGTGTTTGCCCCTTAAAAACAGCTCTAAATGCTTGAAAAAATGAAAATCGGTCGGCGAGAGATCCGGTGAATATGGTGGATGCTGCAAAACTTCATATTCCAGTTCGTTCCAGCTTATTTCGCTCTGTCAGTGAGTGCGGTACCCACTTGTCCATCTTCTTAACCTTGCCAATCTCAAAAAGGTGTCTCAATATCATTGTATGGTCAACTTTCATCCTGATAGCAAGTTCCCTCGTGGATATGGCTGGATCCGCTTCCACTAGAGCCTTCAGGTCATCATTCTTCACAGACGTTTTGGGTCTTCCGCGCGGCTCATTTTGCAGTGAAAAATCGCCAGTCCGAAATTTTTCGAACCAACGCTGCACTTTCCGATCGTTAACCGTATTCTCCCCAAACGCTTGGTTTATGTTGCGTGCAGCTTTTGCAGCACTATTACCAAGTTTGTACTCATATAAGAAAATGACGCGAATGTCGGCAGAATTCATATCGACAATAAACTCAAAAGAAATAACAAAAGGGAAGACCTTCGAGAAAACCTATTTTGCTGAAATGAGTCTCTGGCAATGGACAATACGACTATGAATGAGGTTATGCCAAAGACAAAAGTATAACGAAAACAGGGAGACAAACGTCCGCATGTAAAGAGAATCCGACATTTCATACGCACCAACCTAATACACGGCTTGTTTCGTATGTTTTTGATATAAAAATGTATGAAAAGTGAATATTTCTTCAGATGACGGCCTCGTCATTTGATGGAAGCCTGTTCTTGCTATGACTTAAGATGCATCAAATAGATAATCAATGTGATTAAGCTTAGTTAAACTTTAAATAGTTGATTAGAACTGTTAATGAACATTTTAAAATTCGACGAAAAAATCCTTAAAAAATGCACATTTTTATTCCTTTAAATTATTAAGATATCCCATAAATTAATTTCCTATTTCAAATATGATATGAATACATAATATTTAGTGTTTAAAATATCATTTGTTTCTGTATAAGAATCCTTTTGCTGTATCCTTTTCTGCCCTTTATCAGGATGCGTCATTGACCTTTCTTTCCAAAATTGCTGTGTTTTGAACAAGAAGTAATGGGCCTTCGGTAATCTGATTGGTAGAGCATCAACCTCGTAAACGAAAGGTAATGAGTTCTATCCTCCTATCGACCAAAGACCTCCGTGTTGATTAATGGCAGTTGGGGCACGTTCAATAGGTTGCGACTGCAAAGTCCTCCAAGTTCCCATTACAAATCATACTTCAAAGAAGAATCCGTTTCTGATTTGGATCTGAATTCTAACTTGCAGATGGACGAATGAGTGCATGAATGAGTTCAACCTCCCCCTAAAAAGGGTTGTGTCGTGTGTGTTCGAGCAAAGTCGTACTTTCACCTTAACGGTGCTTGTTAACAACAAAAGTAGTATGCTTCTGGCTTAATTCGAAAGATATCCGCTCATTCAGGCTTGGTATGACCAAGTGGCATTAAATCCACTACCGCCACAATAAATAATCCTCGAGGTGCACTTTTATTTCGCTGATGGATTTAAATCATTTATCGCAAAGAGAATTTTTTAAGGACAAGAAGAAGTAATAATCAAATAGAGCAAGATCTGGAGAATATACACGAGGTAGTCAAAAACTGTAACATCCTCTTTCTCACGACCAATGCAACATGTGGCTCCGTGTTGCATGATGAAAGCGCCTAGTCGGTTTATTAATTTGGGCCATTTTTTTACTATGGAAGCTTTCAATGGATCTAGTTGACGATAGTATTTCGTAGAACTTAAAAAAATTGAATATCGGTGTGTCCATTGTAAATGAGGTATGAACAAAACATTATGCATGAAAATGATAAACAATGATGCATGATAAAAAAAACATGCATTCTTCCAAAAAACAGGATTCTGCTAATTATACTAATATTTAAGAACATTACTGTTTTATTTAATTTTATAAGATTAAGTTACTTCTTGCAGGTGTCTTGGCTTAGGGGTCGTCTTCCCCTGATCTGGGCGCTTCTGGTTCAGTCATGGGTGTTCTTCCTTTGTGTTCTATCTATGAGATGTGTGAATGACCCCCCCTGTAAAACGGGGTTGGGAAAGCAAATGTTTGTGTGTGTGTGTCATTTGAGCTAGAAATCAGACTTCTGCTTTCGGGTGCTCAGGGGTTTTACCCTCAGAAGCTACTGCATCCCCTTTCCGTTTTAACACGGACACGACATCATCATCATCAAGTAATTTCGTTTGCTACAGTTTTTTTTTATGATACAAGGGGTCATCATATATGCTAATTACATAAAATAATATTTAAAAAATCTTTTAAAAAACTAAATTATTTAGTTATTACTATTATACTATATATTTTATTTTGCAGTTAGGGAAGGAGATTGTCAGACGTTTAAAGGCCTTATCACACAATGAAATATCGTCAGCAGTTTTCCGTTTCTACCCGCAACCAACCAGTCAAGCAAGTTTTTCGTCATCGTGAGTTTTTTTAACGAGCTTTCCTATAGTGACGGAAATAAACGCAAACGAAATTCAACCAATCATGTGAAACTTATATAGTAACGTCACTTTCGTTGTTTTTTGCTGACGATATTTCGCCGTGTGATAAGGCCTTAAGAGTAATCGAAATCCTTGAATTGTAGTGATAAAAGCTTAATTTTCACAGACATTTACACGCTGTTTTTGTATGAATAGATCGAAAATATACCCTATAGAAAAGTTTTCATAAAATAGAACAAAACAATTTGAAACTTTCTTAAATTTCAAAGGCGAATTTAAAAGACCATGATCATATTAAGTTTCTAAGTAAACTACGATCTTTTAAACTGTTAAATTCCTTTTCTAAACCTATTTGCTTCTGTTATCAAATCCCTTCTTACCGAATTACTTCACCGCGGAATTTACAACTCAATTAAAATACTTCCTCGAACTTCAATAATTACGAAAGTTGTTGTATTTCATGCGGGGTATCCATTATGCGAAAATCGGATTCCTTTGAGAAAATTGAATTATTTAAATGAGAGTCTTTAATCTGGTGTTTCAGCGCTTCCATTGCTTTTACTTCGCATTAAAATGAAGATCTTCAATGCATAAAATTTCGAATATTATTAGTGATTAAAATATTGGGTTTATATGCGTTTACTATTTTTACGATGTAATGTAATGAGGCTTCAATGATTAAATTTTCAAATTATTCAAGAGAAAAATACTTTGATTCTTATTTTATCAAACTTGCAATTATAGTTAGTTAATAAAAACAATGTTTTTACCTTAAAGTTTGAAACTAGCAATATCCGAACGACGTTGTCAGTGGTATAACATCCAAAATGAAAAATTAGCTTTAAACTTAAGGCAAGTGTATTCTGTCTCTGTAATTCATTAGCCATAAGTTGAAATTGAATTACAGAGACAGACGAAAATTGAAGTAAAGAAAAATGGCTACTTCGTTCAACAGAAAACTTTCCTTCTATAAGTATGAGCATTCTTTCTCTGATTTTCGCCAACCGAACGTTTCTCTCCAATACATTCTCATTATTGAGCCAACAAACAGGACGCTTTGGCAGTTAATATGCTCCAGCCAAGGTTGGAGTTCCTTCGGACATAATGAGTTTTGAATCACTGTTTAAAATCAGACATAAAGAAAGAAAGATATCGAATATGCAGACCACAGTTCTTGCCATTTGCGCATGTGCAGTTTGAAATTTTCTCACATGCGCGGAATAGTTAAAGTTGCGATTATAAGACTTTTTTTTAATTCTGATATGGCTTTAATGTACTAAAATCTTCTTTTACTACAAAGTGGTATAAATATCTAAAATATCAGTTAAATATTCACTGATATTTTAATCAGTCACTTTGTTAAATGCTCTTCAAAGTGGTATAAATATCTAAAATCTGAGCCAAATATTTATAGTTTTTTTCTGATTTAAACATGCAGCGATTTCATTTTATACATATATTATATGTATAGCCTATGTATTATATGTCACCTCACTACTACCAATTCCATCCCCTTTGACCTTGATGGGCCATTTAATATATATCATGATTAACATATGTCAATTATGTTGATACATATCATGATTCTTATTGATATACATTATGATGTTTTTCAAGAATAAAGTGTGATTTATTTAATATAAATCGGTACTTTTCCATAAGCCGGGATCAGGGAGAAATGACCAAATAATCTAGAATTCCGCCAAATTTGGCGGAATTTGTTTTGTTTTGTCATTCGCTTCACTTGGTGATTTGGCTCGCGTTTGGTTTACATTGGTGACATTTGCGACCAGCTAATGGAAAAATACACATAAATCATATCACTGACTCTCTGAACAACGCGAAGTCATATGGATAAATAATGCTGAATGATCCGACCGTCTCAACAGCAACACTGGCTGGAACTGTGGTTGAGTTCTAAGGGTCCTTGTCGGTTACAGGACAACCCTTCCCTAAGGAATTGAGTCCCATCATCGATGGGAAAAGCCAGATCTCCACCATTTTGTGTACCCTCCAGAATGGCGAGAGCCAAGCACTAGGGTCTGGAGCTTCTCATCCTCAATTCAAGATACCCCTAAGTGGGATGTGATTTAATTTTTTTTTTTTTGTTAATTTTTCATCGTTCACCATTAATGTAGATAGAATGATGTCTTCCATTCTATGTCACCGTATAAAATTTGGTGGCTTTGCGTCTGAAAGTTTGGAATGAAGATGTCTCTCAAAACCACCATTTACAAAAAAAAATTCCTCTATATGACTTTATGATTTCAATGGTGGAAACGCTTGTCACAATTTTGGTTCAGCCATAACAACTGGGTCAATTTCGAAAGAGTGATTTACGGAACTCTTGATCACTTTTTATGAATGGTTTCTTTTACTGCTTTAGCATCCTAAAGAACCAAGAGATATAGCAAAATAAAACATTTTGTCCAATTTTATCAAGTAGACATAACATAACGCCATCTTGCGCCCCTGGTACCTATAACATTAAGTTATCTAACCGGTTAGAAGGGCACAAAATGGAAGGAAAAAAAAGGGAAGAAAGAGATAAAAATAAAGAAAGATAGAGACGACAAACCATCCAGGTATCTCCAGAGAGAATCCCATTGGTGTCGAATCTTACACGACTACATTCAGTTTTTGGGTGAGGTAAAAATTACATGAGGGGAACAAAAATAAGTTACACTTTTGAAGTTATATTTTCGGCTGATTATGATTGGCAATTTGGTCTCAGCTATTGTATAATCCTGAAGAGGTCTTGGTATTTATGGATATGGTTTATTATGGAGTGGATCTTGCTGCGTGAGTGGACGTTCGATGCAACCCTCCTGTACCATTCTTCCTCAAAACGTGGCTCTGGCTTTCTCATGTGCCATGAGAGAGTCAGTAAGCATTCGGTAGCATAGTGAATTGGGGATCCTATTTCCCCACTAAATTGAAAGTATGCCAACAGCACGCGGTGTTCCCAGGTGGTCACCCTCCCAAGTACTGACCGCGCCCGATGCTGTATCAAGTAGACAGAAAACATTTTCATCAAATGCTTGCATTTCTACTTAATGTGAGAGATCTATGCTTGCTCTACAAATTTAATTTTTTAAAAATATCACAGAGCTATTTAAAGGAATCTAACTACAAAGTTAGATTTCTTTAAATCTAAAATATTTGCCGACAAAAACTGTTGATGTTAGAAACAATCGTAACTAGGGCTTGAAAATATTTTTTCAGCCCCATCTTCTATGATATCACTGTTATTGAAAACCATTGAATACAAAAGTTGTTCGTCTTAACGAGACGCTAATTTGATTTATTTTTCTATATTAAATATTAAGGTTTTAGTGAGTTGAAAATTTCTACCTCTCTACCGTTTCCAATCTTTTTGAACCATTTGCGAACGCGTTAAAGATTTTTTCCGTTTCTAACGACGTATTTCAAACCAGTTAAAACCAAAATTAACAAAAAGAAAAAAATTACTCTAGTTATCTTGTATAAAAGAAAACATGGAGAAGAAATCTTGTTATGAAAACCATTGGAATAGCTAATCTTCCTATAGGAATCTGCCTAATACTGCTTTATTTTTTGTGATACGATTTAGTTCTCCAAAGATGGTTGCCATGTTTGCTTGACAATTAATGCTATTAAAATTATTGTTGAGCTGCTAGAGCTTGGAAATATAATTATTGAAATAGGTAATATTATCGAATCATATTGCCCAATATCATCTGTATATGAAACTTAAAAATCAAGTACTTTATAAACTGCTTTAATACACCTTTAAAAAAATGGGGCCCAAAACAATTTCTGAGTTACTTTACAAGTGCTGAATTGTAGAAGACTAGTATAGAATAACTTCTTGTTTATCGTTCCAAAAGAAAGAAAAAGGTGGGAGTGTAATATGGCTTCTTCTAGAAAAAGAGAACACAAAGATTAAATTATCCTTGAAGACGAAATTCCTTGAGCTCTTTCTCGAGGTAGTATTTGGGCACAGATGAGAGAGCACAGGTTGCAGAACTAACATGTATAAGCCAAAGCTCGATTCCGAGCTTTCCTGGAAAAGCTAATGAAGCGCGGTGGAATCAATATTTTCTGAGGAAGAGTTCCTGCTTGCCCGGAACGATCATTTAACTTTCTACTTTGTTTTCGGAATCCGAGATTCACTGGGAAATCTTTTCCGGTAATAATTTTCATCTGCGTTAGCCGTTCCGATCCATTAAAATGCTAATCGCTAATTTGAAAACAGTGTGTCAGACGAGTTCTTCGGGTTAATTGACTCTGAGATTAACTAAGTGTTGGGGCAGATGTTTTCGAATGCTTCGAACCATGGAAAAGGGACATGAATATTTTCGAGCATTATAAAGATAAACAGTTGATTGGGCTTTGTTTTAAGTGAGGCTTCAATATGTTAATATTGAAATACTTTTTTATTTCAAATATACCGAAAGACATAAACAGCTGCAATTGTAATTTTACACGTTATGGATAGAATTTTTAATTCTCATAAAGATACTAATGGTTTTAATTTTAATATTTTAGTTTATTGTATTTTTAAGAGATAGAAAAATTTAAAAATTTCGTTCAAATTAATATTATAAGTCTAAAAAATATGAAATAATAGATTATTATTCATTTAATGTATATAATAGAGCTTGATTTATCTGAAAATGTGTCTATAGCATAAATATTGTTTTCGAAATTATCGCATAAAGAAAGACTGGCTCTAAAATAACTTATTAGGTTGTTCGGAAAGTAATTTCGTTTTTTCCTGACAAAGGATTTAATTGCATTTTTCACACCCAATTTCATACTTAAACCGCAAAATTATTTTATGTTTTAAGAGCTGATATAGCAAGGCTTGAGTGTGAAAAAGTGCAGCTGATTCTTCGCAGTAGTTTTTGGATGGTGCCCTTTTAAATATGGAGAGGAATAAACAGCATTTTCGTCATTTTTTTCTTTTTTGCTATAAAAGGTAAAAATGCTGTTCAAGCCAGAAATAAATTAGCCAATATGTGTGGAGAAGATGTGTTAACAGTACATCACTACCAGAACTAATTTGCAAAATTTTTCCTTCAAATGAGGAGGCCAAAAACCACCTCGATCAGTTTTTACAGCAAAGACCAAAACTTTTATGAGCGTGTAATCATGTTACTACCAAAAGGTATTAGACCAGAATGGCAAAAGGTATTAGACCAGAATGGCAATTTTATAATTTAATAAATAATTTATTCATTAAACGAAAATTTCTTTTCATTTTGACACAAAAATACGAAATGACTTTTCGAACGATCCAATAGATTATCATTCCTCTATTATTATATATAATGGAATTTGAATAATTCGAAAATCCGTTTGAAATGCATATTGTTTTCAAATTATTCGATAAAGAAGGACTAGCTCTAAAACATAAAATAACACTTTGATAATTTAAATAAAATTATGATGTTAAAAAATTTGCATTATTATAATTTTAAACATTAGATTGTCATTCCTCTATTCTGATATACATAATAGATTTGAATTTATTGAAATCGTGTTTATAACCTAAATATCGTTTTCGAGCACATCGAGTTAATAAAGATTGTCTCTAATTTTGGGAATAAGCTTAAAAAATTGTATCATGATAAATTTAAAAACTGGATTATTTTAATTTATTTTTACTGGAGGATTCTAAGAATTTGGGCCTCATAGCTTTCAAGGTCTTTCCAAGGCCAATTCTCCAAAACCCTCGACAAGGAAGAAGAGGGGTGAAACCTTTGTTATAAAGTATACAAACGAATTTTAAGGAAAACATTCCTGCAAGTCACAAAATGTTAATTTATTTCAGAATACGTATTCAAAGAGGAAATAGATGATATGCCTTTTCCATATAGGTGTAAAATTTGGAGATTATATTTGATTTCATTTATCTTGATTTTCTAATAATTGTTGCTCCTTTTCCTTTCCAGTTTTTTGATGGTCTTCTTGTGTTTGGTGCTAAGTGTCTTTTCTACAATATCAGAGTATGAAGAAGTCAGTAGTGCACTTTTATTAAAAATGGTAAGGAAAGCTTTTTATTCAATTTTTATTAACGCTTATTTTTTTCAATAAATATCAAATCAGGGTTAATTTAACTATCGATGTTTTTTTATTACTTTTTAATTTTTAATATAGTTTGAATGCCTTTCAGAAGGAAACTTGATAAGACCCCTTTCAGAACTTGTTTGGATAGTTTTTCTGATGAAATAGAGTAATTTAGTGTGGTTGGGAATATATGTTTGAGAAATTGTAATTTTTTCCATTTAGAATGATACAGAAGATTAAAAGGATGTTTAAATCTTTCTTGTGAATGCGTAATCGTACTTTAAAAAGTTTACAAAACAACAGTTCTTATTTATTTTTCAGAAATAGTTTATTTATTTACCAGATTATCTTATTACAAATATTCTTAATTACTCTGGTACGTTTTTATTCATTCCAGAACTTTCAAGTAATTGGGGATGGAGAAAATGCAATAATTGGAAAGAATAATTCTGAGCTGAATTAGGAATTAATGTAATGATAATACTTTTGAAATGATGAGAAATATTTTTATCTGAGTCTATTATTTGCTGTTTATTCCCAATTACTCTAAATCAACTGTTTGTCAGCAAAAATATCTTCTATTTCTTGGAATAGCTCATAGCAACCACACTTACATAACAATATCTATACTTATCTAACATTCTACTTTAT
This sequence comes from Argiope trifasciata, assembly GCA_026543055.1. Taxonomy (NCBI): domain Eukaryota; kingdom Metazoa; phylum Arthropoda; class Arachnida; order Araneae; family Araneidae; genus Argiope; species Argiope trifasciata. The sequence goes on along the minus strand of JAPMOQ010054958.1, from coordinate 438,209 downwards.
AATCATTTTACACCAATTCTTTTCAGAAAAATTGGGAAACGAGCTTTAATAAAACAGAAAAGCCTATATATTGACACAATATAAATTAAAATCTAAAACTTAGAAACAAGTCTCAAAAGTAGCAGAAAATGTACAAAGCTGTTGCTTATCCCACTTGTTCTGTACTTCAATTCAAACCGCGTCAAAGAATTCAGAGAATCAGGGATACTGTAGTTTTTGTGGATAAAGACCCCTGAACACACAAAAGGAGGTCTGATTTTAGTTCATATGAAAATAGTACTCACGCACTTGCTTGCACAACCCCTTATTATAGGAGTGCTGTTTCACCTACCTCGCAGATAGAACACAGGATAAGGAGCAACCAATGTCAATAATGATTTAAGTACAGTACTGATGGTACCAGGTAATCTCTAAGCCCTGAAGGATATGATGTTAAAGATTGATAGTTTCATTCCAACTGTTTAAGAGTGTGCAGATGGGAAGAAAGACAGCTATTTACTACCCCGAAAGGAATGTTAGTTTGACTGATCGGTCAATGTAAGGTTGGACAGTACTTATTCAGCAGTCGACCACAACAAATCCTGTCGATACTGCTACGTTCAGTGGTGGCGGGGTGGTCGGCTGCATGCAAAAAGAAGAAGGATAAGGAACAAACATGTCAGAAACAAGATTCAAACCCGAGACACCCTATCAGTCAGCGTGTTCCTCTATCAAGAGGAACACGCTCTATCCCTATGCCAAGACGCCGGCATGTAGAAAGCTCAATTCATTAATAAAAAAATAGAGTTTTCACTTCAAGTAGGACATTCAATCCCCTATTCTAATGATTTATTGATTTATTTGACATTTACTCAGTTCGAACGCACAATTACTTTTACGTCTTTCTCAATGATCTGCTTCATCGTTATAATCTTGTATAAAATCTGCCAGATTCGCAAAAATCACAAACCAAGTATTCGCCACAAAAAAAAATTTTTAATCAGCGAAAATTGGTGTTTCTTAAATCTGCCGTATCCATTACTCTCCATATGCACTAATAATGTGTCTTGATAATGGCCAAATTAGTGCTATCAATCAAAATACACATATTTGCTGAAAAATAAGAAATTGATTCTGGTTATTATCTATATCCCTGCAGTCTCCATTTCATGTGGAAAATAGCTAACATCATCTTTATAATCCCTCATTAGTATCTACAACTTCATCTTCAATTTTGTTATTTTCTTCCAAACATGGCTTCGAAAGACCACAAATTATCATTAGCAACTACATTTAACACTTACACACACATATATATACATTCACAAAACCATTATGACCTACAGACGGAAGAAATTTACGAGCAACCAATTTACCACAAATATTGTCGGAGTAAATTATGAGTAACAAAAATAAAAAAATCTCAAACATTTTATTTTCACTCCTTATGAACACACGTGCAACTAAAGTAAGCGAATGTTATTAGATAAAACGAAAAAAAAAAAAATGGAAAGGTGTATTCTCCCTTTTAAAAGTGCCAACCAAAGTACAAGCTTTATAATTGCCAAGATCTCATCAAAGCATTTTGTATTCGTTCTCCCAACAGCTCTTGTTCTCCAACTATCCTACATTCACTGCGTATGAAATAACTTAGAATTATCTAATTTAGAAACCAGACACAATTTTATTTCCAAGGCATTAAACAAAATATGTACACTCAGTAAAGTATGCTAAAATGCATGCCAATGCTGTATCAAATTCTGTGAATAGCAATCATTAGGTTCATAGGTTTTTTGACACTGAATGCGATATCTCGAAGTTAATTTGATGATACTTTTGACGATTTAGTGACATATTTGTTGACTTATACGACAACTTGACTCTGAAAAATAACTAGTTAGTTTTAAAAAATTCGTAAAACGTCCTATAAGATACAAAATCTTGGTTGAAATCGTTGGAAAAGAAATTGATGTTGTACTTCCATTGAATAAAGCGATTGTCTTCGTTACTGACCTTCGTAAAATTGCTAAAACTATTATCCAAGAATCTAGCCGAGAATTTTGTTACTCTCGATTCATAGTTTTTCTAAGATTTATTGGTATTTTGCATAAATGAGCTACTGCTTTGAAGTTATACTTTTATTGAAAACTAGAATGTTCGTATTTAACTAACTGTAAATATTTGTAAATAACTTCTGAAAATAAATTTCTTTTTGTGCCGTATTAATCTGCTGAATTCACAAATCCCTCTGAAACTTAGCAATATTATTAAGGATTCGGAGTTTTTTCAATATGTCAATCGAATCAACAGGCTTCAGTAACAAATGACAACTTTTATGAAAACGAAGGCAACAATATACAGAAATCAAATGCAAAGCTGAGACGCGAATAAGCAATACAAAACCGCATACCATGACAAAAAGTAGCCCACAAGTAGTAATCGGTTGCAATAGCAACCACAGAAAACAAAACAGCCCGATAGAACTCAGCAGAAAGAGAAATTTTCCATAGCTACACTTTAAGGTCTCTCCAAACGCTTACAAATCGCCTCGCTTTTGCTGTATCCTATTACCGACTCACTGCTAAATAAATTGGTTATTACACACATTACTTTATGCTGCTTCCGCAGTAAACACCAGAACTCGGCATGCAACTCAATTAACCAGACACTTGTGCTTCTTACAACACTTACACTTCGCAGGACTGGTGCAACTATTCACCACTGACTCACAATGCTGCTATAAAAATCTAGTCAACTCTTTCAAGGACCATCTTCGGCTTAGATTTCGGACCTTTTATAGTTCTCGTATTCAGTATTAAATCAACATTCTAATCTCTTATGAGTGTCAACTAAATATAAGTTTTCTGATTCGTTAAGGTCTAGTCAGTGTGTTCTATAGTCAATTTTCCTCATTATCGCTCGTTTCCAATTACCTTGTCTGAAGTCATATGAATGGAAAGCTATTTATCCCAATTTATCCGTGTTTCTAATTACCTTCCTTGACCTATGAAGTAATTTGTCTGGGAAGTAGATGAAGTTTAATTTAACAGTTACTGAAAAAGTTCTAAATAATTTAGCAAAGTATTTTATTTTTTAGATAATTTTCTTTTCTTTTGCAGGAGATCGTAATGGTAGTGTGGTTCACCGTAGAATTCTTCCTAAGACTTTGGTCTGCAGGTTGCAGATCCAGGTATCAAGGATGGATTGGGAGATTTAGATACTTGCGAAGTCCATTTTGTGTTATAGGTGAGTATTATTTCAGAATTCAACCTGTAATTTATCCAACCTCTTGAAATTGACATTACACTGCCCAGCGAGCATTTTCAATTGTTGGATGCTTGATAGTTTTATCACAGTGAGATAGGACTTACACATATCAGCTTTTAATGTCAAACGTCGAACAATTGTGTTGGAAGATATTCTGATTGTCGATCATTTGCACTCTTGTCAAAACAACATTCAAATTAAGTCATGCATTTTTCAGAAAATATGGTTGTATGGCACCAATTATTTTGTCACTGTTGATCAGATGAGTAATAATTTTATGCCTTATTTTTAGACTGAATGAAAATTCGAAAAAGTATTATATTAATGTTACACTAGCAAAAGCTGTAAATTATTTTCCCTCACTAAGCAGCCAACTTAAACCAGTTAACAAATGTTGTAGCATAATAGGTATATTTTTCACATTTTTTTAATACATAGCTTCAAACCTGATAATACCAATAAATTGCACAGTAATGATTGCAGCTTCTTCTACTGCCATTTACTGTATCCCTCCCCATTTCAAAATATAAATGAATGCCCAAATTGTTTTGACTTTTCAAAATTCGAAGATATCTCTAAAGGGGCAACAACGACTGCAGATTATTTTTTACCATTTACTCAGAAACAAACTCAAATCACTTAAAAAATACTCAAAATTAATTCATAACTTTAACTTCTCATTTTTTTATTATAAAATTCGAAGCTGATGCAAATTCTTCATCTGCCATTAATTCTATAACCCACTCAAAATTAATTCCTAATTTTTACTTCTCATTTCTGACTTTAAAAAATTTGATGATGATATCTACAACGCTGCAACAACAACTGAAAATTCTTCTCCTGCTATTAAGACCTAAATAAAAACAATTTAGCGTATACTCAAAATTAATGCATAATTTTTATTTCTCACTTTTTGATTTTACAGCAGTGTTGAGATGATATCTCAACACAGCTACTTCGTCTTCTTCTGCTATTGACTCTAAAACCCACTCAAAATATTTAACATATATTGGGATTTTATTCATAAATATTACTTCTCATTTTTTGACTTAGCAAATTTCATTGGTGATACTTCTAAAGCGGAAACAACAACTGCATTTTTTTCTTCCGCCATTAACTCTGAAACAAATTCAACCTACTTAATATAAATCAAAATTAATTCATAACTTTTACTTCTCATTTTTCGACTTCACAGGATTTACAAGACGTGATCCATATTTGGGCAACAACAACTGCAAATAATTCTTCTGCAGTAAGTTGTCTCATTCAAACCATCAAACTTTTGCTCAATTTTAACTAAAAGCAAGCTTCCCTCACAACTGCAGCAGAAATGGTTGCCTCTGAAACTTTTCAAGGATTTGGCTCAAACATTTGAAGCATCTTGTAGTAGAAGGTTAAAAGAATCACAATCGGGCTCCACTTAAAGATTTGTCATTAGAAGCAAATGTAAATAGAACATCATGCTTTATATTTTAAAAATTTTTAAACTAGTCATTTATAGTTTATAGCCCATAAATTAACAAACGCAGTAAATTTTCAAATATTTATTAATAAAATTAAAATTCCACAAAAACACTCTTTTATAGTTCACAAATATTCGAAAAAGAGAATTTGGTAAATACCCACGTTTTGACCAACTTGCTTTCAGAAACCATATTATTTGTGGAAAATGTTTGTCTGTCTATTTATGACAAAGGTAACTGATAAACGATACGAACTAGACGGTAGGAATTTGGTATACATTTTTAGCCAGATTTTGGAGATTTTTATGAAATTTTGAAAAGAATTTGTTCAAAGGAAGCTTGTCTGTCCGAATGTTCTAACATAAAGTAACTCGATAATTACAAATCGGTGCATAGATTTAATATCTATGGGGCTGACATCTGTAAAATGTTAAGCAAATCCAACTGCAATTTAGTTCAATTCCGTTTGTACGCTCAGAAACATATAAAAGTGATGTCAAAAATGCAATAACTTAAATATATCGAATTTAGTCAGGGATATGGGGACAGTTTTTGCAGTTTTGAGTTCAATATTTGTTTCAATCGGTCGAGAAAAACGTGTCAAAAGCCCAAATACGATTTTCTGAGACTATTAACGACGTGTCAGGGATTAACCACCAAAGTCATACGCCAAGAATGACCAGATAGATTCAATGGAAGTTATTAATTCACGCCTTAAGTTAATCATTCGTCACAATTGTACGCCAGTGTCATGCAAGGCGTTCTCTAAAATGGCTAATTTATTAGAGAATATGTGAGAAACGTTTGAACAGAACCCCTTGCTTTTCAAGGCTGAAAGCTTATGCACATTTTGTTTAAGCTTTCACATTTTTGTTTCTAAGCAACAGTTTCCTGATTTTCAAAATAACATTACAGTCATGTTTCTACATTAATGTTCATTTTTACCAATTGTTTTTTAATTTTAAGTATCTATTAGGGTTTCTCATATGATTATTTCTAATATAAAATGGATAAGCTATATTA
>JAPMOQ010054958.1:381082-424019 GCA_026543055.1 Argiope trifasciata | reverse complement strand
ATATTGCATTTACAGTTTACATTACAATGCAGCAGAATACTGGAAGCACCATATTGCATTTACAGTTTACATTGCAATGCAGCAGAATACTGGAAGCACCATATTGCATTGACAGTATACATTACAATACAGCAGAATACTGGAAGCACCATATTGCATTTACAGTATACATTACAATGCAGCAGCATACTGGAAGCACCATATTGCATTTACAGTTTTCATTACAATGCAGCAGAATACTGGAAGCACCATATTGCATTCACAGTATACATTACAATGCAGCAGAATACTGGATGCACCATATTGCATTTACCGTATACATTACAATACTGCAGAATACTGGATGCACCATATTGCATTTACAGTATACATTACAATGCAGCAGAATACTGGATTAGTTTAGTTTAGTTTAGTTTAGTTATATTAACGTCCCGTTTAAAGTAATACGAGGGCTATTGTGGGACGGACCTCGCAATTTTGAACCAAGATCAGATTATGAAAACGACACCTGAACTGTCACCCCCTCTTGACACCACACCAATAGGAGGACGTTTGTCCTGACAGATTTAACGTGCAAGATACCCCTTCACATGACGGCTCTTCGGTGGAATGGAGTCTCGAGCCTTAAACCCTCCGGTTCCGAAGCCGAGACTTTACCACCAGGCCACCGAGGCCCAGCATAATAATGGAAGCATCACAAATGTAGTTTGCGCGTATATGATTAGAGAAAAATTAGATGTTTTCCTATATATTAAAAATTTAATTCCAAAAGTAACCGAAAGAGGGCTCTAATTCCTCACATTGCGACATTTTTGGTTATCAATAAAATAGCAGCTATAAATGAATTCACCATTCGATTCCGGTAGCATGCTAGCAATGCCACATAAATGGGTAACTTTTTGGCAATAATGCCGATTTCAAAAGTATTTCATTCCAAAAATTTTGCTCTCTCAAGAAAACTGAAGATGGGGAAAAAAGATTTAATCATTTGCTAGAATGTTGTATTTTGTACGACATTTTGAAGAAAGAGAAATTTGCAGGACAGTCTTCGAAATGGTAAACTATCTTTGAGCAGGGACAGCATTGAAGTTACAAAATGCTCAAGTAACAAGTGGCAACTGGAATTTAGACAGAAATTGCAGTGCTTGTGGAACTGGGGGAATATTGAGGACTTGGGAATTATCAGTTTGATAATTCCCAAAGCCACAGCATCAGTATCCATTTTTAATACAATTTTGTATTGATATCAGTATCCATTTTTAATACAATTTTGTATTGATATCAGTATAGAATAATGACTTTTCCTCAGTTGTTACCACCAGATGCAAATGAAAAACTATCTTTGGCTACATGGGCACTGATATACATGGATGTGACCCACAATGGCTGCTGAATATCATGTGGACAACTGAATCTTACTTTCATCTGCATGGTGACGTCGATACGCGAAACTATGGTATCCGGGTGAGATCAAACTTGTTTACAATGCACTTCACTGATGTAACTGCTTGGTATGGTTTCACCTCTCTTTTCAATCTCGGCCCTATTTTTGGAACAGCATTGCTTTTTTTTGACTGGGAAACCTGTACAGTTATTACAGAATGGTATGTCAAACTATATGTCGACTTTTATTAAAGATATTTTTAAACTAGGCATTCTTTCTGTATAAATCTATATATATTACATTAGGGCATTTAAAATTAACTAATAAGGAAATTTGTTAATGAGTAAAAAAATTATTATAATTCTCTTCTTAAAGCTTCTTCTACGATTTTTTTTTTACATTCTTGCATATGTAATATAGTTAAAGTATATAAATCACCAAAAAATTCGAACTCTAAATCTCCGGATCTCCACATTTTAGACCACTCTGAATTCGAAAAAAAAACTTTTGGAAAATGTCTATCTGTCAGACTGTGAAAAAGATCACTCAAAAATGCTTGGAGCTAAATGGTTGAAATTGGTTTTCATGGGAAATGTACAGTTATAGTCAAAACATTCGAACTCAAGATTTTTACGAATCTCTACTCTGTAGACCTTCCTGATTTCGATAAAAATATTAAATATGGAAAATATAAGTCGGTCTATACTCTGTGACAAAAGTTACTCAAAAACGTCTGGTGCCAGATGGTTGAAATTTATTATACGGTGTCTTTGTACCAAATTTGCATATTTCTATCAAACTTTGAGCAAAATATGTTCAAAGGGCGTCTGTTTGTTCAACCGTTCGAATATAACGAATTGACGAATTCTAGGTCTGTAGACGCAAACGCTATAACTCAAGAACGCAATGGCTTACAAATATAGCAAAGATTTTTGTGATTACAAGTATAAAGCAGCTAAATAAATGTAATCCTGCACACATATTTAGCATCGATATTGGTGAAGCCTGAACATGTTTGTGCCAAATCCAGCTAGGAATGACCACATGTCCGTCTGTACCTTGTGAAATATTCAAACTTAATGCATCAAACTACTTTCGGAATAAATATAATTATTCTGAAATTTTGTGATTTTAAGTTTTATTTCCGGTAAAAGTTTTGCTTTTATTGGTCAAATAAAGACCAATCAATTACAAATTCTATTTTCGGGACTCACCTCTCCCCAAAAAAATTTGCCAAATATTGTACGATTCATTCCAAAATTAAATACGCTCATGGAGACCAATATCATGTAAGGCGTTCTTTGGAATAACATCTTTGTGCGAGAAAGGTTTGAGGACACCACTCCCGCTGGTTTTTCTGCAATGACTGGAAGCGATAATATAGACATATACACGCGGAAAATCAGCAAAATAATACAAAACATTTGATACAAATATTTTTACACTAAATTTTACAGTTTGAACTTAGAACTGTAATGAATTATGGCAATTTGTGCATTAAATATCTAAATTTTTTTTAATATTATTGCCTTATAACAAATAAAATTGAAATTGCCATGTTTTTTATCAGGTGAGAGCATGATGCTGTTTTGGTTTGAGATTTTTGAGGTCTCAAAATGCGTAGGTAACAAAATGTTGAAGCTTTAAAATCCGTAAGCAACAAATTGAGATACTTGTTGATTAGCTTTTAAATCAGCTAAAAAATGCTCAGCTCAAAACTAATCAGCTTTTAAACTTGTTAGAAAACAATGCAGAAGGTTGTCACATTTGGCGATTTATCTCCAAATAAAGTTTTAACTTGATTTCGAAACTATTCATTCGCTGAATTCTGAAGTAGTGTCTGAATTAACTTAAGTCATTAATCAGTTTGAAATAATCACGAGATTACCTGGCTAGAGAACCGTTAATATTTAGAAAAAAATATGTTTATTTTGTTCTTAAAATCGGTTGAGCGCCAGTGTGTGTGTGTGTGTGTGTGTGTGTGTGTGTGTGTGTGTAAAGAGAGGAAGGGAGAGGGCTAGAAACCCATAGAGAAGTCTCCTGATTGTTCCAAACCGGTGGTTTAAACTGGTTAATGTCTTTAATGAATTAAGACAAATAATGACTTAAATATAATAATGTTCTCAAATTATAACTTGAAATTTGCGATCGTTGATTTCATTTTTTATTATTATATTCATTTTATACTGAAATAGCAAGTTACATTTTTTGTTTGTTTGACTAATAGAAAACATCTCCTGTATCTTTTATAATGAAGATAAATTGGTAATTTCATTAAAAAAAATATTTATATTCGTTTTATTTAATTTACCGATACAGAAACTTCAAAGAAAACACCACTTAAGGACAAGAAATTGCCTTAAAAGACTAATTATCAATTTATGTACTGAAACGATGAAATATATCATTTTATACCAATCTCTGCTTAATTTTAATTATTGAAAAGGCCCTCCTAAAACATTTTTAAGCATGTTTACTTCGTTGCAAAGTGAATCTATGTGTTTCTAATTGGAGCCCTCATAATTTTCTCTTTTAAAGTCATTAGTCAGGATGAATATGCTCTTCTCATACTTAATTAATTATAAATAACTTTCTGAAAGTCAGTTGGGGGAAAAAATCAATAATTCCTCAAAACTTTTCTGCGGTAAATATTCACGACCTTATTTAAAATTCTTTAGAAAAAAGTGGAACAAAAATAGTCTCTTTAGTAATTAATTAGTAAATAACGAGGCACACGAAATATTAGCCGCTTTCAGTCAAATTTGAATATGTTTGGTTTTTGTTATATTAGTTTCTTATCATATTGTTTTTTTGTTATGTTAATTAACTAATTAATGATTTAGAAAAATCACAAATTAGCAGTTTTATCTTATTTTATATATGTTGTCCTAAAATTAACGGAAGATTTGAATTTACCATCATTCGAATGGTAAAGTTTTTGCAAAACTATAAAGAATTAAATTGAAGCTGCTAGATTTGGGTTGGTAAAAATGAAGTGTTACAAGGTAGAACACCGTCTTTTCACTGTCGAACAACAATAAAAAATAATGAAAGCCACGGTTCGAAAATTTGAGAACTGGCCCTCTAGATAGTGTTGAACACCCTTGATTTCTTTTTTATGATGTTTTTTGAAGTCAAGGATCTATACCAATAAACATATAAGCACATGTGAAATGGAGCAGGAAATTCAAAGCTGCGTCAATGATATTAGCCACATTTCTGCAAAATGAGCTTGCAAAATCATGACTAGAAAGGGCGTACTTCCCAGCAAAGCGATGAAGGTTATTTTCCCTATATGTTATTCCATACAGCACCCTATACTGTGTGCTTTACGATTCAGTATAACAATTTTTTAAAAATTGGGTTTTTTTATTTCATTAAATTCTTCGTTAATATGTTGTCCTAACATGTGTAATGCTCCAATTCTATTAACCCTAAACTACCAGCAGTCAAATGTTTTTAATAGATCTACCAACACTTTACGATTAGCGGTAAATTGAAATGATTTAATTTCGTTACACCTTTTAGAAATCATATGAGTATAAAATATTCGTTTCTGTTTTGGCCTTCATTTGCGGTCTGTCAAATCATAAAAATAACGACCTTCATATTTTAAATATATAAATAACTTTCTCGTGTATTACCTTTATCTAAAGACCTCATTTTAAAGAGGCGTAATTAGAAACTGTTTTTTCAAATGAAAATTTATAAAAGAGTATTTGATTCAGTTCCTAATGGCGTTTTTCTTCTATACATGTGTGATTGTGAAATTAGCATAGACCTATAATTTCCAGTAATATAAAAATAAATTCAATGTTGTTAAATCACATGAGCTTTTCAAGATGTGGCCACCAGATTTTCATTATTTTTAAATATTGTTCAACAATAAAAACAAGTTGTTCTATCGTGTAACGCTGCATTTTTCCTAATCCTAAACTACCACTTGTCAAATAATTTTTTAATAGGGTTGCCAAAATTTTATTGCATGAATGATAGCAAACTCCAATCTTGCGTTAGTTTTGGGTGACTCTTTACATAATTTGTGACAACAAAATGACTTTGCATTCTATTTTTGCATTAGTGTATGGTTTACCAAATCATAAAAATAAAGAACTTCGTTCTTTAAAAATATAAATATCTGCCGCATACAATATCTTTATCTAAAACCTTTTTATTTTTGTAGGGCGTAATTAGAAACTATTCTTTCAACTGAAAATTTATAAAAGAGTCTTAAGAGAAAGAATATTAATAATTTACCACAGAGAGAGACAATGGAAATGTCCGCTGCTGAATTAAAGATCTCTCTTTTCCTTTGCCTGACTCTTTGGCTTAGTTTCCATGGCAACCGTTGAGTGGATGACTGATTACAAAGTGTCGAATACAAAGTGATTGAGACGCGAGGACTGTGGGGGAGAAAATGTTCTTAATTGAGAATTGCTGAGAAGTATCGCCTTTATTTCGTGTGAGACACCAGGGCCATTGTTTCTGAGTTCTTGAAAACTTCGATCCTACAGGTCTTCTTTAATTCATCTATGAATTGAATATAATGAAATACTTTTCTTGCATGCCTTTCATTATGTTCCGACTGTCAGTTGCACCGCATCTATATAACAATTTAAAGGGAAAAAAAACTGCGTTGTCTTTATTTTTATTCAGATCTTGCGTTGGCACGTTCTGCTATTGTGTAACGTTCCATTTTTACTAACTTAAACCATCAACTGTCAGATGGTTATTTTAAATAGGTTTGCAATACTTTATTACACAAATGGTGGTAAATTCATATATTGTATTAATTTTGGAACACCATTTACATGATTCATTTTTAATAATAATAAACTAAAATGTGTGCATTCGAATTTTTTAAATATCGTTGAATTATATATATGAATTATAATACATCGTTAATAGTTTAAAAAGTTTATGTTTGTTTGAAAATTTCAATACAATAAACTGTTGCTCATAGCATCACTAAATCTATACTAATATTATAAATGTAAAAGGTTGGATGGATGATTTTTGTTATTCAATCACGCCAGAATGGCTAAGCCGAATGGGATAAAATTTTGCACAAAGATAGATTATAGTCAGGAATAGAACGTAGACTACCTTTTATTCCGGTTTATTGAGTTGTTAATTTTGTATTAATTGAAAACTAACTTTCGCGCCAAAAAGCTGAGGCAAATCCCGCCAAAGATGAGTAAAGCACCAGTTTTCTTCCCTAAAAGTAATTAGGATATTCTTAGGATGATTTCGACTGATTATTTCAAACGATTCCATTTATTTTCTTTGTTTTTGATGTATTTAAAATCAAATATTTTTAATTAATCTATCATTTGGATTCATTCTGAAGTACGTTTAAATTAAAAGAAAACAAAATGAAGGAAATTAAAAGTTTCTAATCTGCATTGCATTACTGGAACTGGTGTAGGAACGTAGACATGTGTTGTATGCCAACTGGAGTTGAAAGTACGAGCGTAATTGTTGGGACATCAACTGCGTTTGAGCGTGATGATGACTGTCATCAGCGTGTTGACAACTTTGTTTTCATTTAAATAAAAAGTTTAAAAATTATGTATATAATATTGTTGTAGCTATCTCAATCTCTATCAATAAATAAAATGGATATGACCTGAGTTTAAAACAATACGAAAATGGTTTGCTGTTTTATTTTATTTTGGGTATTCAATGTAAATAAATTGTTTTTACATTAGTTGTGTGTTTTTGTTATTAAATTGTATTTATTCCAAAATATTTTCGTATATGCATATACTTTTAAATGTATCGTTTTTAGGTTAGGTTTAATTTTTTTCATTTACCATTATTTGATAGTTTTACATCAAAATTTATACATCAAACATCAAATGCATATACATCATACTGCATATACATAAAAATTTCCATGCGTACAGTGACGCGGGTAATAGCTAGTTTAACATAAAGCTCTATTTAAAAATATCAAAGTTCTTATTTAAGCAACTTTTCAGAGCTTGAATTGATTGCAAAATATTATATTTTGACAGTTTAGACTCACAAGTTTCTGAAAATGTTTCGGCATTTAGAATTAAAATAAAATCTCCAAATGTAAATGGAGATTTAAAAAAAATTGTGAATCTTAAATATTATGTTTATTTCCGCTTAGTTATATTAATGTTGTATCTTTAATCTATACTGTTGTTGCGTTGGATTGAAAATCTAAATTTTGAACGGTTTAATTTATTAACAACTAGCCAGCCGCCTTTGGAAACCAGCTGGTTCGCCAATCTTACTGTGTTTAAAATTATCAGTTAAGTACTTTAGGTAACGTCATTGTCAATTAAATACTTTATGGGACTTGTCTTTAACAGCTACTTCATCAAAATATTTATAGGCTCAAATTTTGGTAGTCATATAATTCACTCATTCAGTTATAAAGGCCTTAAGTTCGTAATGTACTATATTCCTCTCTAATTATCTGATCAGCTCTCGCAAAATTTCAACTTTAAATTAAAGTAGAAATGATTAAACTGCAAATTGATATAAAACTTTTTTTTATTGTAGCCATTTTTTTAATTATAAGTAAAAGAGAATCATAATGTGCACTACAGAATAATTACAATGATTTTCAACTGCTTATTTTTATAATGCCAAGATTTTCTTGGTGATATTCTCATAATGCCAAAAAGAGTAGTGTGTTTAATTGGCTATTTTTAAATCATGTTAAGATCGTAAGATTTATGCATAAAATGAAAAAATTCGCAAAAGTTTGCATTTTCTCATTTATTTGGTGGCTTTCGGATTGCATTACGATTGTCAAATACCATTATGCATAAAAAACCAAAGATTCGCCAATGATTGCTTTATTTTGAGATTTTCAGATGATAGTGCCAAGACTTTCTATATAATAAATTAACATGGTGATTTATAGATTACGCCAAGATTTAAAACTCCATTACACAGAAAAGTTTATTTCGTCCAGATGATTGATTGCCTTCCCATGTTTATTTGAGGATTTTCAGATGTTCACATTAACGATGCTAAGATAATGGGTGCTCTTGGCATATTTTTCAAATTAGATCAAGATCGCCAAAGAAATTTGTTAATTGGTAAATTTGTGGTTTTTTTAGCGCAGTAGCCAAAAACATCTTATGAACTGGGGTTAAATCACTGAAGTCACAGTTATGAAAATAACCCTAAACATTCTAATACACCTTGGAATAGTTGTGCTACAGCTGTAACGACGCTCTGGTCATTGGAATAAAATATAGTCATTTCTTACGAATAAAAATCACTTTTAAGAACAAAGCACAGCACAAAAGACACCAACAAATGAAAGAAACATGAAAAGAACTACGCCGTAGTATCTTTAATATCAGATCATGCTGTACTAAAATTCTGACATCACACAGTGATGTAATGAAAGACCAATCAGATATCGCCTTTCAAATTAACTCTTATGTAAGATCTGTGATGTCACAATTGAAGTAATACAACGGCTTCGTAACAATTTGAATATCAAATCGGACTTTCTAAGTACATTCTGCAAACAAGAGTTTGTTAAACAAAACAGACTAAAACTGTAAATAAAGTTAACGAAGACTTGTAATTTTGAAATATTTTTATTATATTGTTACATAAGTTGATATTATTAAGAAAAATAGAACTTTAAAATTTTAAAAAGTTACAAATCTACATATATCCTGATTCTGAATAATTTTTTTTTAAATCACTCTAGTTTTTTCAGATATTATTTATTATTTACAGATATTATCCACCAAACGCATTACTGTAGGAGCCGAATCTTGTGCTCATATACCACTGCAACATTCTACAATATCCACAAGTGATATCCCTACTTATCTATGTTAATTTGAATATCAAGACCTACTTATGCAGATTTCTCGAGAAACAAATTCTAACATTAAATTCCCTTAGAATTCACATTAAACTCCTAACAGCAAATCCAAAAAGTTCATTATGAGAAATCCAAAAAAAATGAAATAAATGTTCTAAATACTCTTTTTAACTTCTTCCATATTCTGAAGTAAGAATTTTTCATTTCTCACCAGAAATCGATATTTTTCCCCAGAAGAACCATTTCTTTTATGTGTCAACAAAACGGGCAGAAGCGTTCCGATATTGCCCATTATTTACTACTGATTACATCAACTAAGCCTGTCACATAATGGTTTTATCTTCTCTGAACGTTATTTAGAGACACTTAGATCGGACAGTTCTCGCAATCTGAGAGTGCCAAGGACACTTTTTATTGCTTTTAAAGGACTAAAAGTTAATTTTTAAATCCTTCAATTGACCTTAAGCGCTCATCGAATGAATCAAGTCACTAGAAACCGAAAATTAATCCAGTTTAAACAGAAAAGAAAAATAGGGATCTCATTTCGAGGCTCCAGACATTAATCGTGGATTTAAAAAAGAACTCACGTTATTGCAAATCATATAAAACATTTTTATGAAGCAAATTCATAAATATATTCACGATATTAATCGAATTTAATTGCACTTTAGAATGTACAACAATGTTCAAATGGAAAAGTAAGAAACGGCACTGGGGGCATAAATGAAGACTTTAGTCAAAGTATATACCATAGGCTTGAGCACAATGATCAAGTTGATTAATGGGACCACGCTGGCCAGGTGATAAGGTCTCGGCTTCGGAACCGGTGGATTTCAGCTTCGAGACTCGATTCCACTGAAGATCCGTCGTGTAAGAGGGTCTTTAGCACGTTAAATCTGTCAAGCCAAACGTTCTCCCACTGGTGTGGTGTGGAGAAGGGTTCAGTTGTCATCCTCGTCATCTGACAGTGGTTCGAAATTACGAGATCTGTCCCAAAATAGCCCTAGTGTTGTTTTACAACAGTACTTTAAAATAACTAAACTAAACTAACCCGTTGATTAATAAGCAGAAGGAATCCTTGTTCTCAGAATTTCTGTGACGGTGGCGAAACCCAATCCTTCATAGAGTCCTTTAACTAACAGTCTGAGTTGAATAACTTTCCTTTTTAAGATATTTTTAGGGAAACCAAACACATTAAAATCGCAGGGAGACATATCTGGGCTTTAGGGTGAATGGTCAAACTGCTCCCACTCGAGCGTCTTCATGAGTGACCTCTAGATGTGCGTTATTATGGAGCGAAACCACCCTTCCCTGAGTACAATCGATCTTTTGTTCTTCGTGGAACTCAGTAGTTTTCGAAATGTCTAACGGTACACCTGGCAATTAATGGTTTTTCTGTGCTCGAGGAATTAAGCAAATAGTGTCAATTCTATGGCTCTCTTTATAAGAGTCAATGCTCTGTCCTACGCATGTGGGAGTCAGCTCATGCTCCTGTCTACGCCAGAAACTCCAATCGCATTCTTAGATGTCACGTTACTTTCGCCCATAGCTACATAAGCAAATATATTAACGGTTACGTTGCTACGACACACGTTTCCATTTGAACACCCCATACAAATAATGCATAGCACAGTTTATATTATTAGATGTTGTTCGCCATCTCAAACATGATTCTATATCTCTCAGCAGATACCTGACAATTTGAGACAGAAGAAAATTATTAGTTAAAATTATTGTTAGTCTTCAATATGGAAAGAAAAAACCTTTAAAAGTGACTATAAATTATAAAAAAAAACATAAAATAGGAAATAACATTAAGTCAATTTAATTAAATTATTGGGTTGTTCGGAAAGTCATTTCGTTTTTTTTTTGTCAAAATGAAAAGAAATTTTCGTTTAATGAATAAATTATTTATTAAATTATAAAATTGCCATTTTGGTCTAATACCTTTTGCCATATTTTTGGTAGTAACATGATTACACGCTCATAAAAGTTTTGGTCTTTGCTGTAAAAAAAACTGATCGAGATGGTTTTTGGCCTCCTCATTTGAAGGAAAAATTTTGCAAATCAGTTCTGGTACTGATGTACTGTTAACACATCTTCTCCACACATATTGGCTAATTTATTTCTGGCTTGAACAGCATTTTTACCTTTTATATAGCAAAAAAGAAAAAAAAAAATGACGAAAATGCTGTTTATTGCTCTCCATATTTAAAAGGGCACCATCCAAAAACTACTGCGAAGAATCAGCTGCACTTTTTCACACTCAAGCCTTGCTATATCAGCTCTTAAAACATAAAATGATTTTGCGGTTTAAGTATGAAATTGGGTGCGAAAAATGCAATTAAATCCTTTGTCAGGAAAAAACGAAATTACTCTCCGAAGGATCCAATAGGTAAGACTAATGAATCTAATTTATGTTTTAATGAGTTTTTCCTTCCTGATTCAAACAATAATTTGATCCAAAATTGTAGTCACATAATCCCATACCATATTTGATGTATTTAAATAATCCTGTATTTGAATTATTTCTTTTCTATGTTTCTGAAAGTACAGACTGGTATAGGGTCAAGTGCTTGTTGAATTTCACTCAAATTTTGTTAGATAACTTATATGTAACTATAAATCTCAAATGTTTGTAACGACTTATATCTTTTCAACTCTTTTTGTTTTGTAGTTATCGTAATAAACAAAAAGTTGGACAGAATTTGATAAATCTGCAAATTTGGTGCAAAAATTGTTTGCCAAACTTTTGTCGTCTACCTCAATACATTTTTGAATAATCTCTGCCATACACAAACAGTCTGGCAAAATGTGCTATCACATTTATGAATTATTGCTTTTGCATACATTCAAAACTACAGAATGAGAGCAGATTTTTTTTGACAGACTGAGCTTAAAGCTTGATTATAGTCTATATTTTAAATAGTATGTCTATGTACGAAATTTTATCTGCCAACTCTTTGTGTTTTGTTCATTTGTGTCTGAACAACCAAAGACCTGCACTGAGAAGCCCTTGCTCAAAATTTGATAGGAATCCACAAATTTGGAGTAAAGACCGTAAACAAAATTATGCTCCTCTATCTCCAAGCGTTTTTGAGTTATCTTTGTCAGATATAATCAGACATACGAGCATTTGTCAAAAATGTGATTTTCGAACTCAGGGAGATCTTACGTGGAGATACGTCAAAATTTCGAATTTGAATGTTTTAACAATTATTATACTTTCTCTGTATTACGGACACGAGAAAGTATCCTATTACGCGCGGTCTATCCTATTACCCGCAACCTACTCAGAAGTTGTCGAAATTACAGAAAATCAGAATCAAACTCGATCTTCTCTCTTCAATTTCGGAAGTCTGGTTTGAGAAATCGATGTTGTTTCATTCCAATTTAGAAACGGGTTCGTGTTTCGGCATGTCTGGGAATTGTTTCCGAATCCGAAATCCAGGAGATAGATTGATTTAATGGGAATTCCGTGGTTGGAGTCGAAGGTAATCCTGAAAACCGGCGCTATTTTTCTTCTTGGGAGGCAAATAGGGGACTGTTGATTGAATTGGTAAGGATGCAAATAATTAACCCTTGTTCAAAAGGTGTTTTCTCAGATAAAGTCTAGGTGCTTGCTGAAATGTGAGACAGTTGTGTTGTGGAAAGTAATGCTAAATAAATTCGATGACAAAGATATTATAGGTTGTTGAACATTCATTTATTTAATTTTAGGAATTCCTCCAAGTATTGCTGTTTCTTAGAACGATATGCATAAATTAATTCCAACTTTAAAATCAGTTAACCTTGCATTTGATTAGTCAATATCACGTTTTGAAATTTTTAGAAAGATAATTTGGTGTTGAAGTTCACAGTATCCCGTTTTGAAACTACTGGAAAGATAATTTGGAGATGAGCTTCATAGTATCCCGTTTTGAAACTTCTGGAAAGATTATTTGGAGATGAGCTTCATAGTATCCCGTTTTGAAATTGCAGCAAATATAATTTGTAAATGAACTTCATAATTTTAAAAAGTCGTTTATGGTGATTTTAGAATTCATACTTGATGCAATGATAACATTTTAGAATTGTTGCATTTTTCCTTTCCTTATGCAGGATAATTGTAAATGAATATCCGAAATTTCAAGAGCTGTTAAAGTAAAAGCAATCGAGCTATAATCCTATTGTTTGTCAGGGTTATTGCTCATGCTCAAATAATAAGCAACAAATCCAAAACTCGAAATAAAACAAAAACTATTTAATGAAAAGGCGTGAAATTTGAGCACGAGGTAAGTGTAGAATTATACTAGATCACATTTCAAAAAATTAAAGCATAATGAAATAAAAATGCATATATGACGATCGTTGCCGAGTGACATCTCAAATTGTCAGAGAAAATTAACAAAAGAAACCTCATGCTAAATAAAGTCTATAATATCCCCTAGTTGAAATGCATTCTTCACAACAGACAGTGAATGCCCATTGGCCATAATGTTTGCTGATCACTTACAGTAGCAATAATGACTATTCCTGTCATAAGGCTTGTTGCAACTTGTGGTGGGTAACTAATGGAACTCTGAGACTTGTGATCTGGCTTTCCTACATGTCTCATACATCCTATATGGAATTTAGTTTCGGCGGTTTAGCAGGTCATGCCATCTGTAGAATGATTTCCTTCTCAAGATAACTCCCCTCCAATCTTCCTCCATCCAATCGGGTGTTATCGTCCTTAAATATGAAGTCAATACTCATTGCAGCAATAAAAGGGCACGCAAGAAGGGCAGGATTTCGTCGCTGTACTGGACAGCTTTGATGAAAGAAGCCTCTAGAAGTTGATTTGGGATTTCATTTCTATGCTTGCCCAGAAAAATAAATTACCACCTCTATAACGGTCCAATTCGACAGTTTTCGGAGTTCGATAACGTCCTAGTTCTCGCCTTATTCTTGTCCTTTGGTAATCATTCTGGATGTAAAGAACAAATGCGCTATGACACGTCCTAAGAACAACTATACATAAGTGGGAAGTCGTCGTACCAGCAGTCCCGCCTTCATGCAGTCGATGCAACACAGTTGGGCAGGATATGGACCTTAATGCATAACATAACATAGCGCCATCCTGTACCCCCAGTGAGGATAACACTAAGTTATCGATCCAGTGCGGTAATCAGGCGAGAACCGGTGCTTTCAACATGGTATGGTCATTGGCTGACCAACTTGCAGCAGATAATCAAATATGTAAAGCAATCAGTTGCATAGTTAGTGTCTCCGGGGTCTGTCTCATTGAAAAAGACAGCGATCGTCTGATGATATGGTAATTCACCAATACCCAAGCTCGTATTTTGATACCTTTGATAATAGCACTACATTCAGTGAGGCACATTTAGTTCTCTGGTAACAACAGATAATCTTCCATCAATTTGCAACAACATACAGTCGTTCACCAATTTGCAACAGCAGATAATCTTCCACTAAATTGCAACAGATAATCTTCCTCTTATTTAAAACATACCGATAGCTCTCCAACACATATTTTTGTGCAAATGGTTTCTCATATTTTCCATGGCTATCTCGGATCTCAAGGGATTATCTTTGGTTGCAAACTGAAGTATATTATCTGTAATTAACAATTTTAAGGCCTTGGGGTGTGTTTCCGGAATTGTGTTTCAAGCTAATTTTGATTACCCATTTACATTCGACGATGAAACCTCTGTCTAGTATGTAAATTGTTTAATTCATCGTTTTGAACGAGTAGTCAGGTCTTTTCCTGATTTTTGCTTATTTATTGAGCTGGAGTGCAACTACTAAATTTAAATGCAACACAATTAGTTATAAGTGCTCATTATAAACATCTGAAAGATTACAAAAGATATCAAGGTGACTCGAAAGTTTATTCCATACTCTTTAATCACCACCGATATAATGCTTTGAAAAATTGCAGATATGCATGTCTTAAATTTAGCAAACGTCATTTGACAGCTCCAGAAGAAACACAAGCTATTAAATGTAGCCTTAGCAAGAAAAAATCAACAATCGCCATATTGCACTTCTGCATATCTTTTCGTTTCGCAGTTATTATCATACTACTTCTAAATCCTTCATATTTCTGGAAGGGCTGTCGTTGAATTTTCATAAGTGAGCTGGACTTAAATTTTCTGCTGATACCTATCTTTTCCAATGAACATGGTCAGACTTTCTTTTCCTTTCTTTGAATAGACTTTCAAAGTTGGGATATTCATTTATAATCATTCTTTATTGTCTTATTCTAAGGCGGTTTCAGTGCAATTTCGTTCTCGGATGGAAACATTTTGTCCTGCAGCTATATCTCAGAGATGACATTTGGATTGTCATATAATCTATAATGAATGTTTGTCTGTATGTCTCTTATGTGGTATGTCTCTCCGACAACATATTGCTTGCACTTACGAATAATACAATCATCTAAGATATAAAAATAATTTCAGATCTATTTGCCACATCTATTAACTATGGATTAACCACCTAATAACTCGCCAAGGTGACACAACAGATTCAATAAAGATGCTAATTTCCAGCTAGATGTTAATATTTCGGAGCTATTGTAGGTAAATGCAATGTAAGTCTTTCCCTCAAGTTATTTTTGTTGTTATAATGCCACGTGGTCAAACCAAGCCGAATTAGCAGAGCTGTTTCGATTAAGGCAGAGGTGTGTGCCTTTAGTTATTAACGAGCACCGTTCAGGTGAAAGGACGACTTTGTTCAAACACACATGACACAACCCTTTTTAGGGTGAGGTCGAATTCATTGATACACTTATTCCTCCATCAACAAGTCTGAATTTAAATCCCAATCAGACACCGACTCATCCCTGATTCAGTACCCCCAGAGGTAACGTTTTGTTAGGGGAACTTGGAGGACTTGGCAGTTACGACATATTTAACGAGCCCCAACTGCCATTAGCCAACACGGCGGTCTTTGGACTAGACGAGGACAGAACCCGCCACCTTTCGGTTATGAGACTGACGCTCTACCAACCAGGTTACCGCGGCCCTCTGAAGTTATAGTTTTATTAGAGAGTGTGCGAGAAAGTTTAAAGGATATATCGATTCTATAGGGGAAAACTAAGCTTTTAATAAAATTTTAGCGTTTTTGCAGTAACTTCCGAAAATATTATAGCATAAACAATTTTGCACCATCTTAGTTTTCCAATAATTATCTTTTCAACTATATCAAACATTTTTGGTATAAATATATTTTCTATGTTTAATCAATTTTAAAAGAGAATATTTTAATCACATTTTCTAATATTAAACTTGATAATACTGAAAGATTATGAAACGAATCATGAGATACAATAAATATTTCCTTCCATTACCATTCTGAAAGAACACCAAGCTTTACAATTCTAAAATAATGCACAAATCTAATATATAAAAATGAATATTTGTTTGTAGAATAGAATAACAAAAATAGAATAAATACTATTTATACTTCTCCTTTATATATCCTTCAATTTTACTGTCTATAAGAAAATAAATATCATCCTTTCTATCATTTTTAATTAAACAAGATAACTATTTCAAATTCCAACAAAGTTTCCAAATGATTATTTCTTTTGCGGCAGCAACTCGCCGACTACCAGCTAGTTTATTATAAATTTCTAACATAATAATTTATATAATTTGAATGTTTCTTTTCTTAAATTATATATCATAAATTACGGCCAAGCTCCTGGCAATTCAGGTATTCGAAAGTTTGCTGCAAAGGTCCAGTGAATTAAATCATCTTAAAATGTGCATAATTTTATAAAGCAATATTAACATGCTTTTTGGAATCGCCAGTATATCTTTTCGATACAGAACTTTTAAATTTTGAATTTCGATTAGATAAAGTGAACAAAATAATATCTAAGGAGACATTCTTCTTTTTCAAACTTCCCTACTATATAAACTGGAGTTATTTTGCCACAACGAACATTATGTTGTAGCTAGCCTACATACTCGATGCATCTTTAACAAAATCGTCAAATAAGTCTTCTAAACTTTTAACATCAAAGTGCATTCCTTTATTCCTAAATATGAAACAAGAATTCCTCAAAGGACTACATACTACTTTTAACACGTCATGTGCCGGTGTCCTGGCATCGGAGTTGAGTGTCTTCCCCGTGATCTGGGTGTCACAGGTTTGAATTCCGGTTCGGGTATGGTCGTTATTTTTTGTTCTATCTATGACTGATGTGAATGTGCCTCCCTGTAAAAAATGGCTGTGCTAGCGAATGTGAAGCATGGAGTAGCTAAGTCGTACTCTTGACCCTAGTAGGCGTAAGTGAAAAAACAAGGGACTCTAATTGAGACTTAAATCACTGACGGATTTCTGTCATCGGGCTTGTGAAGTGCCATCAGTAACAAAAATAGCACCTACTTTCCTGAGTATTAAATAATTTGGTGGATAAATTCCTTTTTAATTGCTTTTTTTAAAATTAACGTCTTGTTTAATATCTAACCAAAAATGGTTAAAAATATACTTCTCCATTGGGAAAAGATATAATGCAACTGAACCTGTACCTGACACGCCAGCTATCGATACCAATATAACAATTCTCGGACGTCATAAAAATATATCGAGAAACTTGCCTAGATCTATTGCCTATTCTTTTATAAAACCCGATATCCAATATTTTATGAAATCCGTTTGAGTCCAACTCGGAAAATTTTCTCTATTCAATTCAACCTCAAAATTCCTACTTGGTATGAAATATTCTCTTCTGTATTTTGTCTTCCATAAAAAAAACGGAATTTATTGGGTATTTAAACTATCTATAAAAATTCGTGAATGAATTTCTTGTGCATGAAATAAAATAATTATCAATTCTTTATCAATAACGATATGATTAATCAAAAATATGTTACCTCGCTTTTTGAACAGTTATGAAGTTCAAAGATTTTCGAATCGGAAAGCCAATGAATATTCGTGAGGTTTTTAGGTATCGGGTAGGTGACTTATTAAAGAATTCTTGCAATTACTGAAATTCAAGAGAAGAAAATCTTTTATATTTTAAGAAAAAGAAAACATCGGAAATTTTAAAAGTCTGAACAAATAAATCGATTTTTTTATCATGTGAGAAAATAATGTTGTTTTGGTTAGAATTTTCGTAGCCTCAAAATACATAAGCATCTTTTTGATGATTTATCTCTTTTTATGTATCAGTTTTGCTCTTTTTTTTAATATTAGAAAATATTACAGAAGGTTGTCACATTTGGCGATTTATCGCCAACTAAATTTACATCTTTGTTTATAAATTATTCATTCTCTGTGTGTTTTACGAATTGTCTTAATTAATTCAAGGCATTAATTAATTTGAAACAATCACGAGACTGTCAGATTATGCATGCGTCAATATTTTGAAAAAAATTGAGTTTTATTTCATCTCAAAATCGGTCGAGATTCAAAACTTTGTTTCCCAAATTTGAAAAATTGAATATGAAAGTTTTAAAAATTTATCATTATATATATATAGAGAGAGAGAGGAATAAAGGCCATTAGAGAAAGTTTAAAGAGGTTAATGACTTAAATTAATTAAGAAAAATAATGACTTTAAAATAATAATGTTCTTAAATGATAACTTGAAAATTGCGATTGTAAATTTCATCTTTTTAATTTTTTTATCTTGATTTAAGCATGGAAATACATATCTTCAAGTTTGTGAATTATTTTTAAATCCAAAATTTTTAAGTTTTCATAGTAATGTCGTCGGAAAATTGTGTATTAGTAATCACTAATTAATAGTCTTGTGATTTAATAGTAATTTCATGAGAAAGTCTTGTAATAGTAATAATAATTAATATTAATTTCTTGGGGAAGTCGAGTAACAGTAAAAGTAAGTTCTATTTAATATTCTTGTAATTTAGTAGTAATTTCGTGGATAAACAAGTTATGTCAGGCTTTTGCAAACATAATTTTGGCAATCTCTCCTAGGAAAAGACCTCAGATAGGGATCGGTTTAAAATGAGTTTAATCACTTCTGAAATTTGTTGCAAAGCACGTTCAGTGTGTGTTATCTCAAAAGCACTGCTTCTGGTGATAATCTAAACTATTTGGAGGAACTAAAAGAGGCAACGACAAGTGCGTAACATTCCTCCTGATATGATAAGAGCTACAGTTAAGAATGCAGCATAGCGATTTAACCGGTTTTCAGAAAATGGTAGGACCACATTAAACATAATTTGTAACAAGCTTCAGAAACAACTAAACTCATTTTAAACCGATGTCTTCATGTCCTATTTTACTTAACATTACAGCGCCATTTCAACCAGTGAATATAGTGAGTACCAGTTGAATACAGAGTCATTCGACCCCCTCAATATTATAAGTATTGTTATTTTACGGAAACGAAATATCCATCACCTCCTTTAAACAAAATTGTGAGAATATCTTTTCCTCAGAAAAATGTTTTAAAAAACTCACCATCGGGAGTGAAATGGAGTTATATTCATATCCTATTTTGTTCTGTTAAATAAAATAAGTCACAAAGGCATCGGTTTAAAATGAGTTAAATCCTTTCTGAAAGGTATTACAAAACATGTTCAATATGTGTTATCTCAAAAGCACTGTTTATGGTGATAATCTAAATAAATATTTGTGGTGATAATCTAAACAATTTGGTGGAACTGAAATATACGATACACCGTCATGCGCGTGACATTCCTCCTGATATGCTAAGAGTTGATGTCGAGAACACAGTAATGCGATTTAATTTTCTTTCAAAAACTGGTGGATGCCACATTGAGCCTGCTTTGCTGTTTCAGAAATAATTAAGCCCATTTTAAACCATCTCTTCATGTCACATTTTGCATAAGAATATTGCATACAGCACCATTTCTTCCTCAGTATTAATTTTTGAGACATTTTTGTCGGTAAAGAAATTTCCATGACCTCTTTTGAACTATAGCCAAATTTTATAACATTCGGTCCAGTAATTTTTCTTGTACTGCCTGCCACTTGAAAGTGGAACTTTAATTTTAACCATCCTGTATGCCAATCACCTTATATAGCCAAGAACGTATGCAATTATAACACATAATGAATAATTTAACTCGTATAGCACTTTGTTGTACCAAAGGCTTTTCTATGTAACCAATTTACAAGCGAGATCTTATAATCTATAAAATGAGAATGGTCCAACATGTGCCTTTTCCCGATATCATCTACGCTATGTTCCCTAACCGAACACCCTAACCTTTGCCCTTTATTATTCCAAGAAGATATCTAGTCCAGCAGCCCACTGCGGCTCAAATACTTTTCACACAAACCAGCATCAACAACGTAAATCTATTAGCAGTTCCTAATTAATAACGAAATAATTTATCAACAGCTTTAACATTGCTTTTCCACTTTCTTTTCATTTCACATCATTGGGAATGGAAAATTAATGAACCCGCTTATTAGCTTTCGGGATCGGTTGCATTACCTGTTCGGGAATTTCTCGAAATTGCAGAAATCAGAGCAAACTCTATCTTCAATTTTCGAAAGAGCTGGTTAGAGGAATCGATCTTGTTGCGTCATAGTTTAGGTACAGAGTACAAGTTTGTACAAGTCTAGGAATTGTTTCCGAAGCCCAAAATTCTTAAGGTAGATTGATTGAATGGGAATTCCTCGTGGCAATGTCGGAGGTAATAGTAGAAACGTGTAATTTTTCTTTCCGACAGCTGAATTGGGAATTATTGGGTGAATAGGAAGAATGCAATAACTAGTTGTTATTTAATACATTATCTGTTCGATATGATCTTAAGGCATTTATTCAGGTGTGAATAAGGTTAATCTTGATAAATGGAGCAGAATAAGTAGCAAAATTCAATAACACTATTCAATAAAGTATCATCATACATTGCCATGTATAATTAGATTGAAAATAAATTTTCTCCCATTGATAAACAGTGTTTGTTATTCTAATAAATATACTTAAAATTATGCAAACATTTATTGGCATACAATTTTTATTAACGTAGATAACAAATTAGTGCAACAGCATTAGGTATCATAGCTAAAATATCTAGGCGAAATGAAATAAAACCATGGACTAAAACCCCATTGGAAAGAAATATGTGGTCGAAAATGATAAAAAGATTAACTTAATGGAGCTAGATGTTCAACAACATTGCAAGATTTATAGTGCTTATTTTATTAAGCTTGAAGTACAGCATAATAGTTAGACTTTCAAATTTATTTCCCTTGCCGATTCAGCTTACTCACAAGGTGTAAAATGAATCCGAAGAAGAACCGTGGTCTTTAAAATTTTCTACAAGTATTCTTTTTGTATGGATATTTAACATCCTCTCAGATTACAATAAACTGCCATGTATTTTTGAAAGAGCAAGTCATTTGGTGTATTTGGTGAGACGATAAAAGTCTATTAGTTACAGCAATTTTTATAACCAACTTCTTTGTAAAAATCTTAAGTATCCTCTAGGCGAGAAATAAAATACCATATATTTAGAAAATATTCACCAATCCATCCAGTGAGAGAAAATTCAGCTGTTCCTCGGTTTCTGCCAGCAATCTTTTGTAAGAAAAATACTTGATACCTTTACAAACCGAAATAAAAGGTCAGGCATTTTCGAAATCAGTTGTCAATTTACTCGTAATCACGGCGAATTGAAGCATGGAGAATTCCTTTTTATTAATTTTTTACAATCAACTCTTGCAAAAATCTTTAATGCCTTCTCAGCTTACAGTGAAATCCCCTCGTAAGTCATTACAGTTGTACGATGGAAGGCACATACACTGAAGTGACAAAAGTCATGGGATGACTGTTAATATCGTGTCGGTCCTCCTTTTGCCCGGCGAAGTGCAACAACTCGACGTGTCATGGAGTCCACAAGTCGTTGGAAGTCCTCTGCAGGAATATTGAGCCATGCTGTCTGTATAGACGTCCATAATTGTGAAAGTGTGGATGGTGCAGGAGCTTGGGCACGAACGGACCTTTCGATGATGTCCCATAAATGCTCGATGGGATTCATATAGTGCGATCTAGGTGGCCAGATCATGCGCTGGAATTGTCCGGAAAGTTCTTCAAACAAATTGCGAACAGTTCTGGCCCGGTGACATGACGCATTGTCATCCATAAAACTCCCATCAATGTGTGGGTACGTGAAGTCCATGAATGGCTGCAAGTGATCTGCAAGCAGCTGAACATAACCATTTCCAGTCAATGATCGGTTCAGTTGCACCAGAGGACCGAGTCCATGCCATGTAAAAACAGCCCGCACCTTTATGCAGCCACCACCAGCTTGAACAGTGCCTTGCTGACAGTTTGGGTCCATGGCTTCGTGGGGTCTGCGCCACACTCGAACTCTACCATCAGCTCGTAACAACTGAAATCGTGACTCATCTGACCACGCCACGGTTTTCCACTGGTCTAGGGGCCAGTCGATATGCTCACGAGCACAGGAAAGTAGCTGCAGGCGATGTCATGCTGTCAGTAAAGGCACTTGAGTCGGTCTTCTGCTGTCATAGCCCAAGGAATACAAATTTTGCCACACAGTCCTATCGGACACGTCCCTCGGACGATCCACATTGATTCCTGCAGTTATTTGACGAAGTGTTGCGTGTCTATTAGCACTGACCATTCTACACAGACGTCGGCGGTCTCGGTCGTTAAGTGCAGGTGGTCGCCCACTGCGCTTTCCATGATGGTATGTGATGCCTGAAATTTCATACTCTCGGCACACTCTTGATGCTGTGGATCTCGGAATGTTGAATTCACTAACGATATCCGCAATGGAATGACCCATGCGTCTAGCTCCAACTAACATTCCACGTTCAAAGTCAGTTAATTCTCGTCGTGAAGCCATAAATCACGAAAAACCTGTTCACATGAATAACTTGAACACAAATGAAAGCTCTGGAAAACGAACTGCGCATTTATACTTTTTCGCTGCGATACTACTGCCATCTGTATATTTTCATATTGCTATCCCATGACTTTTGTCACTTCAGTGTAAATATGAATGTTAAAAAAAGAGTACATGTTAATAAACTCACTCACTCTTTAGAAGTAAAGTAAGGGTTGCTGATGTTATTCTCTTTGTCACCACTTCTATATTGTTTGAAAAACTCTAACTTAAACCAGTTAAGTTTCTTCGTATCTTTCAATGATTCTTATATAACTTTCAGCTTTTTTTTTAATTTTCCAAGCCGAGTTTTAATCCTTTATATTCCATTCTCTAAAATGTATTACCAAATATATTTCTCATTTCTGGTAATAAAATTTAATTCTTCGTTTTACACGATTATCTTTTTTGCCATTTTTTTGATAGTTTTTCATGTTTAAATATGTTGGCCTTTATTTTTACCATATTTTTTCAGTAAATTTCCGTCATTTTAATAACATATGAAGTGAAAAAGAAAATTTAGCGATTCCAAAATGGCAATTTATAAGCAAGCATGGAATGACTGAATCTATATTATGAAATTGCAACAAACATAAAGCAGTTTCTTTCCAAGAATGTGCTGTCTTATTCAAGTATTCCATCTTATAACTAGTAGAGTGTTAACCCGACATTAGACTTTTTTTGTTCGAGATGCGTATCGCTATTTTTTTCTATGGTAAATAGATTAACTAATGCTTAGTGAAAAAAAAAATGTGAAAATTTGTGCAAGCATTTTTTGAGAGAAAATATGAATGCAATAGTCCTGCAATAAAGAAAAATTCTTAACAACCTAATGCTGAATTTCTAAGCTCTTTATTGACTTAATAAAGCTGAATTTCTACAAAACTTTTATTTTTGCAATTTTTAATATGAACAATCCTATTTATATAAATTGACCGGATTAAAAATATTTTGCTGAAGAAGCTGTAAAGAAATAAATGCACATAAATATTTAGTAGAAAATTTTTAAGAGCATTATTCTTGGCTAATCGATGGTTGCCAAAGACTACTAGTTGAAATTAAATATTTTAATCTACTCTTTTTTTCCCAATGATCGTGTATTGCATAAATCCTGTACTTCACAAAAAATATATTTAAAAATCCCAATTTGTAAAAACATTTTTTTTTTTAAAGAAAGTTATTTACAAAAGTATTTTTTTTAAATGAAATTTACAATGATGAAAAATCAAGGAATAGATTCAGTAAGAACTTCTTTGTTGAAGAAATATTTTTACTTGAATAAAATTTCATATTTTCATAAGCCAAAATAATTTTGGAAAATCCTTTCCTTTTCATATGTTATTTCCAATAAATTGTAGAAAAGTTCTTCTATAAATTACTCCTTGTTACAGAAAGATGTAGCAATCAAATTTTTTATCTTTTCTACATAAATATAACCTTGAAATGTCATACATGAAAAGTTTAGAGAGCAAAATTATACTGAAAATATCTAGAGAATATTTTTTGAAAGAATGCTTAAATTGGCTGTTCTTGAAATTTTTATGGCATTTCAGAAGCAGGCAATTAATTTCCTTTTTTCCTGCTATAGGAAAAAGACTTATTTTCTCATATTGATGTTTTTTATGCTTTATTTAAAAGGCTTTTTTAATATCTCAGAATAATGTTATGGATTCTTTCAAAACAAATATTCGAAAAACAAATTAAAAATGATATCGATCTAAATATCCTTATTTTTTTTAAATGAATTCAATGTTTCATTATTTATCGAAAGTTTCTTCAAAATTAAAATATATTTATCATGAAGAATCCTTATTAATAATTGTTATTTCAGTTTTTGTTATTCTAAAAAATGTCATAATTTGAAAAAAAATATTTGAAAAACATTTGTTTGAATATTTAATAATTTTTTCTTGATTTCAAAAATTTTAAATATCTGGCAACTTTATATAACTACTACTTTTAATCAATATCTTGCTCCATTTTAAGTTCTCACTAGGAAAGTAAACACAAATGCTTTTTTAATCATCAAAAAAAATTTGCTTAAAATTTTGTGAAATTTCGCAGTTTTTGGCCTTTTGAAGTCCATTTAATTATTTAGGGAACTTTAATTTTACCCATGCTGTAAAGTATGTATATAAATACTGTGAAGCCCAAATACCATGCGTACATAGATACTGTAAAGCCGAAAGCCCATGCGTAAGTAGATACTGTAAAGCCAGGAAAGCCATGCTTATATAGATACTTAAAGCCAAAAGACCATGAGTATGTAAATACTTAAAGCCAAAATGCCACGCGTGTGTAGTTCTTGTAAAGTCAAAAGACCATGCATAAGTATATACTGTAAAGCGAAAAGACTATGCGTATGAAAAGCCAAAATTAACTTCAAACTAAAACCCATGCGTATGTAGTTCCTGTAAAGCCTAAAGAGAATGCATTTATAGATACTGTAAAGCCAAAAGATCATATATAAAGTCAAAACTTAGCCAATCATTCGTATTATTTCGAAAGGAAACCGTTACAGAAAATGTTACTTTGCATCTAATTTTATAAGACAATTATCTGTTACAAATTACAGATGCTCTTTTCTTTTGTGTATATATTTCGATACCTGGACCGCATCATGAATTTTCCCCTTTTCAAGCTATAATGAAGAGACTTTTTTCACTCAAAGGCCATGCAATAAATAGTGGCTTTAATATAATGTAGCAATCGTAGCGACATCTATATTCCATGTCAATCAATCAATCAAAAAGTGTTACCTCTCTACTTTTCATATTCTACTTTCTATTTATACCCTGACAGTTTCTGTTTATTCCCGCGATAATAAATCTTACAAAATACCTTTATTCTACGATGTAGTGAATGTTATGATGGTTTTGCGTTAATAAAAGAGCTATTTTTTGTGGCTGACACTTCACTATCTATGCAAAATAATATTTAAATAACTATAAATGGTGATCCTCTGCGTGATTTGAAAACCCAACCTACTGATCACTATCCGGTAGTGATCACAGCGACATGTGTATTTCATGTCAATCATTTAAGAAACGCTACCTCTCTACTTTTTATGTTCTACTCTTTGTTTATACTCTGCCGGGGAATACCCATAGAAATGAATCGTTTGAAAGAACGAGTGATTTTGATGTTGGTTGTGCGTTAATCAAAAATTTATTTTACTGACGGCTGTTACTTCAATATCTATGCAAAACTATCCTTAAACAGCTACATTAACAATATTAGAAATAAAAGAGCAAGAGAAAAAAACAGATACAAAACACAAGGCTAGCGAAAGCTGTTTATCAGGCTGGATGTCACACTTTAAAATTATATTTGTGTATTTGGAGAGATACAATCACAATTATTCATTCTGATATATTCCAATTTGGTACTCGCAAGAATCGATACAGCCATTCGGGATCACTTGGTAAACAAAAAGGATGTTATCTTCTTCCAGGATAATGTTGCACAACAAACTATGAGAACTGCAAGATTTTTTTTTAAAAAAGCGGATTCATCGAACTCTATCATATTCTCCCGATCAAGGACCATTTGACTAGCAGATGTTTTAGTCTTTGAAAATTGTTTGAAAAAGGTGGTTAAATTTAAAACCCGAGAAATATATAAAAAAGAACACCTCACTACCTTTTCTTCATGAAAAATCCAAATCCTTCTTCAAATAAGGAAATGGCAAACTTCTAGATTGACAGAAATCTGTCTTGAGGAATAATCACACACTGCGATACACAGATAAATTACAATTACCTGACCACCTAGACAACATTGGAGTTACCAATATTGAATCCTAAGGGCCATGACCGGCCTTTCCCATTGGATGCATGTCTTGTCATTGGTAAGGGATATTCGACCCCATACCCTGAAGGTCGAATACCCCTTCGTGAACTAAACATCATGTTGGAAGTTCCCTATCTTAACATCTGGAAAGTCTCTTGTTCGAAGTGTTTCAAGAATAAGTCATATCATTGACTCTCCGACCCTTCCAAAGACACACGGATAATAAATAATGAATGATCGAACCGCCGCCACAGCAACACTGGCAAGACCTGTGGTTGAGTCCTAAGAACCATCACCGAATACAACTCATCACTCATTTGAGTGGGATGACCTGCTGGTTAAATAATTTTTTTGTAGCTTTAAAATTATGATTTAATATATTATTTTCTCCCAAACAGCACAGAAATATTACATACTTAAAATTGCTCTCTGGTGCAGAAATCGACGATCTCATCCACTTTGAGACATCCTGTCCTTTAACTCTTTTATATCACCTTAGAATATCTATATCTACGTTAGAAAGTTTTTGGTTCAAAGGAGTCCTTAATAATTTACCTTCCAAAAAATAATCATTAGCATGATTAAATTCCTATCTGATCATGAGGAATTATTTCAATTAGAACTACTTAATCAGTTTTTCTGTGAGGAAATTTAAATATTCAGAGCATTTTATACATAATACATAACTAAGCTACCTCAAATATCTAAATTTTATAATTGCTTTATTTTTTTATTCATATTCTACATTGTCATGTTCACATACCAAAAGAATAATCGTAAACATGATTAAATTCCTATCTGATCATGAAGAATCATCCAATTAGAACAACTTGATCAATTTTTCTTTCAAGTATTTACATACTCCTAACATTTTATTCCAAATATATAACTAAGCTACCTCAAGTGTCTAATTTTTATAATTACTTTATTTTTCACTCTTATTGTACATTATCATCTTCATCCCTCCAGATCTATTGTTCAGATCTATCGTTCCAGATATTTTTCATTTTGGTATTAGCCATTCTTTATCAAGTGTAGCAAGTATTAGCATTTTGTCGTTTATATGTTTCTTTTCCAATTGATTGCAATACAATTTTTACATACTTTCTGCAAAACCAACCGTTTTCTTAAGTTTCGAACTATATAATATAGTTTTCTGTAGCTTGCAGAGCATCTTAAATGCTTGAAAAATCAAAACAAGATACCAAGCGTTTTAGAATTACATTGGTTTCGTTTATTCTTTTCGCTTCACATCATAATTTACAAAATATTGCCAGATTCCAAAATATTTACAATTGATCATCAGTTACAATGCAAAATAAAATTAATAAAATATGTTTTTCAAAGAGAAAATTCATTTGCTTTTACTTTTGATAACATCTTAACAGAAATAAAATTTGTAGCAGTTATAAAATGCCTGAAAAGGAATGGTCTGCTAAGTGCCTGTTTACAGATTATGACATTTACCGAACAGTAATCGTTTTTCATAAAGTCCACCTTTATCTATACCATAGGTTCCCAACGTGAGCGAAAACGCCCCCTTGTGGGTTTTTCAGGGAGGAGGTAGAAGACCCAGAGAAAATTAGGGGGCGTTGATATGGCACGA
This sequence comes from Argiope trifasciata, assembly GCA_026543055.1. NCBI lineage: Eukaryota > Metazoa > Arthropoda > Arachnida > Araneae > Araneidae > Argiope > Argiope trifasciata. Next base: position 395,556 of record JAPMOQ010054958.1, on the reverse strand, counting down.
AGAGGTGCGAGAAGATGAACCAAATATAGTGTATAACTTCAAGGAATAATTCCATAACATTTTAAAGATGGGCATACCAGACTGGGTTTTGGAACTTTTTTTACCAATGTCAACACAACAGGATCACCTCAGTTAGAAGAACTAATCAAACTGACGACAAATGAGGATCTAAAAATTAAATTCAAGAATGACTAGAAGAATTTTAGTTGTGGAAGTCTATTTCGCAACTACATACAGGATTGTGGTCGATTGTTCAAAGATTTCTGATAGCATTCCCTTCTTCATATTTAGCTGAACGTGGATTTAGTGCTGAGGCAACATTGATTACGAAAAAGAGAAATCGGTTCCATGTTACTGGACGCGCCGATTGCCGATTGTTTTTAAATGAAATCAAGCTTGATATTAGCAAGCTCCTTAAAAGGCATCAAATTCAGCCTTCTCATTAGTTAAGTTTGAAATTCGATGTCTTTAAATTTTAATAAAAATACTTTTTTAAATAATTAAGTATACGTTTTGATGGGTCTCTGAAATTGTCAATTTATTTATTTATAAAGCAAAAGTGTATTATGAATTAATTCGTATCATCACAATCCCTGCCTGTTCTTATGACAGGTAAGGTAAAATTTTTATTCATCTTTTTTTAAATAAAGAAGAAATTCAAAAGCATTTCGATTCCAACAATATTCTATCTATTAGAATTTTTTTAATTCTTGTTGTCACCATGCATTATGTACGTTCTTATTTATCTGGAGTGGGGGGGGGCGATATTGAAATATTCACTATAAAAGAGGACACCTGTTCAAAAAAGGTTAAAAGGATGGGAACCTCTGATCTATACCAAACTGAAGAGGGTTGAAGCTATAGAAACGGAGGCTTTGTGAGATGTTAAGTATACTCAAAATGCTTTTCTTTTTCCTATTCCAGATGTAATCGTAATCGTGGCGTCCATCGTGGTATTGTCTGTGGGGAGCAGTGGACAGGTATTCGCCACGTCCGCTCTGAGGGGTCTCCGATTCTTCCAGATCCTTCGAATGGTTCGAATGGATCGCAGGGGTGGAACATGGAAGCTGCTGGGATCAGTGGTTTACGCACATCGACAGGTAAGAATGCCTTAAATAAGATGCTCATATTCTGCTCACTTAGTCTTTGTGTGATAATGATTAGATAATTCCACTTTTATCGTCTATCACTCCAATGATGGTTTGTGAAAATGGCCTTAACATTCGAGCAATTTACTTACGTTTGCAGAATTTGTAAATCTCCCATTCTCTAAAACGACATGAAACAATACACTCCCGAGTATCCAGCTACTGAATAATCTGGCATGATTTTCTTTTACCACAACTAAATGAGAAATGCAAGATATTACATATGCATTATCACTGCACATTATTGATATTCGATCTCTGGACCATTGGGTCCGTAGCCGTGTCACATAACCCCTAGACAAACGTATACACTCCAGTCTGGAAGTTGCTATGTGGCTTATGAACTTACCACCACATTACTCTCCTACGGTAAGTTGGATGTGAGACGAAGTTTGCTATCGCACCATGTGTTTTTTTTTTTTCGGCGGAAGACGAACGATTTCATTTCGCCAAGCGTTATGGTGAGCGAGGAAAGATTTCAACTCGCCAAGCATTTTGGGGACGACGACAGATTTTTTCACTCCAAGCGTTATGGAGGGCAACGAACGTTTTTATCTCGCCAAGTGTTATGGCGGGTGACGAAAGTTTATGTCGTGGTAAGCGTTATGGAGACTTTTTATACCCGTAGAGGACGCCACGAATATTGCGTTCGTGAGTTTGGAACCAGGATTACCAATGCGCCTTCAGAACTCGGTTCAGTGCTCTCAGAACTTTTGGGTCCGTAGCTAACCCCCAGACAGAAGCGTACACTCTCATCAGGAAGTTGTTGTGGGACTTATGAACTTACCACTATATTACTAAGGCATTGGAAGCTGAGGTCTACTACAATCCTTCTATGCGTAGTGTGCAAAATATAAGTTGTGACAGTAAAAGAGCAGCGTTCTATTCTTTGTTCATTGTTTCGTCAGTGTGTGACTACTGGCTGAGCTACTGTATCCCCTTTCCGTATCTACATAACATAACATAACGTCATCTTGCGCCCCCGGTGCCTATAACATTAAGTTATCTTACGGGTTAGAAGGGCACAAAATGGAAGGGGGAAAAAGGAAGAAAGAGATAAAAATAATAAAGAAAGATAGGGACGACAAACCATCCAGGTATCTCCAGAGAGAATCCCTTTGGTGTTGATCCTACATGACTGCATTCAGTTTTTTGGTGAGGTAATAATTACATGGGGGGAACAAAAATAAGTTACACTTTTGAAGTTATATTTTCGGGTGACTATGATTGGCAATTTTGTCTCAGCTATTTTATAACCCTGAAGAGATCTTGGTATTTATGGATATGGTTTATTATGGAGGGGATCTTGCTGCGTGAATGGGTGTTCGATGCAACCCTCCTGTACCATTCTTCCTCAAAACGTGGCTCTGGCTTTCTCATGTGCCATGAGAGAGTCAGTAAGCATTCGGTGGCATAGTGAATTGGGGATCCTATCTCCTCACAGCTACAGCAAGGAGAGATGGCCAGATGGAATCTGTGCAAGTATGTTGCGAATGGACCGTGTCCAGTGAAGAAAAGGACATCCGCTCTGTACCAGTTGGTAGCGTAGAGAGTAACTTTTGGTATTATATTGAATGTGGATCGGCCAGTTTCACCTTCTTCCCACTCCTTTTGCCATCTTGACATCATTTTGGTTTGGAGGATGTTCTTCAGATGACATTTTGGAAGCTTCATTATATTCTGATCTTGATTAGCGCTAGCAGCTGTTTTGACTAGTTTATCCGCCGCTTCATTCCCCTCATAACCTGTATGTGCCTTGATCCATGAGATTTTAACTTGAGAATTTACAAGAAGAGCACGACATCAAAATCACTTATAATTATTTTGCATCATTTAGAACAATTTTACATCTAAAAGAATGTGCTTATCAATTGAGATTTATAAATTAATTCGTTCCTACGATTAGAATTGTTTAGTTTAGTTTAATTATATTGACGTCACCGTTGTAAAGCAACACTAGGGCTAACCTATAATTAGAAAAAAACATCCTTAGTTATCTTACAATTCTGAGTATTCCAGGTATAAAAAAATATCGAAGTTAAACATTAGCTTTTTAGACTAGTTTATACTGCACAATTTGCTAAAACTAACTCTTTTTTTGAACAACAAACATTCCATTTTTGGAAGAATTGATTTATTCATTTATAAAAACAAGTGAACATAAAATAAAAGTGAAAAATTCCGAAAACTGGAAAGTTAGATTTTTTATTGTAAGAAAAAAAACTAAGATATATTTTTTTTAAAAAATTCCTTAAAAAATTATTTTTGTTTTTTGGGATTTTTTTTCTCTATCTGTAAAAGTTCCTTCTTAATTTTTTGTTTTGTCTAAAAATACGAGGAAACGGACCCATATTTAAAAAAAATTTTAAAGAATTTTTTTATGTGAAGATGTGTAAATATCGTTAACATTACCATCTGCCTGAGGAAGCAACAAAACCCAAATGTAAATATATAGAAGAAAAAAATTCATTACTATGCAAAAATGGAGGGGGAAATATTTAATTTTTTTTTTTCATTCTAAAACAGTGTTTTTCTAAAATGCAATTTTTCATTTGTTTGCAAAATCTTTAAAAAAATGGGTAACTTAATAAATTTTACTTCGGTATTTTGACAAATTATTTTGCTTAAAGAACGTATTCAAACTGAAAATGTATAGTTGCGGTTTTCGCCCTCGTCGTGTTCATTTTTGCAGTTATTTTATGGTGTGGAAAACACAATCAGCAGGCTTCAATAGAAAAACAACGATGGCGTTTACTTACACAAAGACAGGACATCACAAATGTGACAAACATATACATTCGATAGATAGATACATAGACAAACATATACAAACACACAGCAGCACGAGACAACAGCAGTAGCCCACAAGTAGAAATCATGTAGTAACAATGCCCACAGCACACAAAGCGGTCAGACAGAATTCAGCAAGAAAGGTGATCCTCGGAACTTCGCTCTACGAATTTTCCAGACGACTGAGATACTTCTCTGTCTCTTCTCGCTTTAGATACCGACTCACTACTTCGATTCCCGACTATCATTCAGTTCCTGACTACTACTTCCCGACTACTCCAGCTTTCTTGCAGATTGTCGGAGTACCAGCCCGTGTAGGGCTAACTCCTCTCATGGCGTATAAATTTAAGAAAGCTTGGCTTTAGATAGCTTTCCCTGACTTTTAGTATAGATAGGTGTTGATTGCTCGGAAGAGTAGCTGGAAATGAGACCTGCTCAAGTAAGAAGCAGTGGGCCAGGGGTGGTAGAGTGTCGGCGACCAATGAGAGACTCAGGATAGGATATTGTGTCCTGGCGTCCAATCAGCGTTGCGCGTTATTACTGGTGAGTACCGGTGGACTATTCCAGTTTGAGAGTGCAGAGCTTTTATAGCTCTCAGGAGGCGGGACTAGAAACTTTTAGACCAATCAAGGCGTATCTGAACGTATCTCGGTTCTTAATGGGCGGATCGACAAAATTCTCCATGTTCCGAGTATTATACATTTTATCGCAAAAGTCGCCTAATTCATCTCCAAGTCGCCAAATGATCGCCAAGCTCTGGGATCACTAATACGACACCCGATAATATCAAATACAGATGATTGTAAATCAGTCTTTCTTATGATGGCATTTTTTGGGCGGAGAAGCAAATTTACAGGTTCGTAATAATGTCTATCTTAACTTTTACATTACTGACGTATAAATTCTTAACATTCCTTTTTGAAACGGAAAATCGGGTATCAAACCATTCTGTTTTTTTATGTCATTGAATGATGAATTCTCTTCTCTCAATTTTTCGCCTAATCTTGTACTGCGTCACTAGAAATAAAACTATTCATCTCTCAATAATGCAGAAGGCAAGTGTAAGATGAAAGAAGCTACTTAATTTGTTAAACAAAATACATTTTTATTATAAGTATAAATAGAGTAATAAATAAAAGATATAAGGTAAACCTAACTAACATAACAAAAAATACATACTTTTTACGATTAATAAATTATTATAATCTTTATAAATTAAATATATTGTTATATATGGTATATGCAATCTCATTCAAGTAGGATAACATGTAAATAGTGTGCAAAAATATTAAAATGATGTTTTGATATTAAAATGATGAGAAATATAAATAATGCATTAAAATTGAAATAATAAACTTAAATGACGTAAAAAAATATTGATAATAACAAATAAAAATTAATATATAATATTGATAAATACATCATATTTCAAAGTGGTGATGATCAATAGGTATCCCAAAATTACTAAAATGATGCACCACACATATTCTGGATATGATATAAACGCGTATAATATAATAAAACATAAGTGATAAGTCTAAAATTAAACTTAAATAACATAAACAATTTTTAACGAATAACGTGAGTAATATTACAAAACTTTATAAAAGATTTTTATAAACATTAAGCGTATAATCTTAATGTGGATAATATAATAAAATGTAAATAATAAGTTTAAAATTAAACATAAATAGCATAAATAATTTCTTATAAATAACGGGAATAATATTACAAAACTTAATAAATGATTTTATAAACATTAAACATATAACCATAATATGAATAATGTAATAAAACATACGTAATAAGTCTAAAATTAAACTTAAGTAACATTAAACAGATTTTAGCAAATAATGTTGCAAAACTTAATAGATGATATTTATAAACGTTAAGCTTATAATATTTCAAAGGGAGGGGGGAGTGTTGAGGTACATAAAAAAACTGAAATGATAAGGGGTATAAACAAGAATAAAATAATTAAACTTACATAATAAAGCTAGAAATGAATTTACATAAAAAACAATTGTTTAATCTAATAATTAATATGAGTAATGGTATAAAAATTGATAAATATATGTTTAATTCTATTCTATAAGTTTAACAAATGAAAATTGCGTTTTAAAATGTGTTTAGAATATATCTTGCTTATCAAGTAAATATAAATAATATAATACAACTAAAATAATACAATGAGCAACATGATGAAAATAAATATGTAATTTTTATTAATCAACATAAATAATAAATAATATTGATAAATGTCATTCACTTAATCCTCTCCAACAAAGTTTACAAACAAAAATTGCATAAAAATAATAATAATAATAATACTTTGTATACATCTTAATTATTAGAAGAAAAAAATAGCATATGATGAAAAAAGAAAATTTTAAGTATAGTATAAAAAAGTAAATAAGTAATATTTATAAAAATATTGTAAAATAAAGCAATGAAAATCAATAAATAATATAGATAAATATTTTACCACCAACGATGTTAACAAGCGAAAGTACATAAAAAAATGTATTGAAAAAACGTTCGGTATATACCTTGATTATCAAGAAAACAAAAATTTTATAATAAGATAAAAATAAATAAGTAATATTTATAAAATTAACATAAATAATGTAATTAAAATTAATAAATAATATTAATAAGGAACATGTATTTAATCCTATACAACATGATTAACTAGAAAATGTTGTATAAAAAATAATAATAAAGACTCTCGGTATACATTTTGACTTTAGGGTAAACAAAAATAATGTAAAGATAGGCATAGTAAAAAAATAGCACAGTGAAAATAAATAAATAATATTTATAGAATTAACGTAAACAAAGTAAAGAAATCATCAAGTAAATGATCAAGTAAAGAAATCATCAAGAATTATGCATATATAGTGTTGGCCAAAATTATGGACACTTTTGAAAATCGTTTGCATTCTTATAAAAAAAAATAATACATTTCATAAAATGCAAACTCTTACACATCATTTTAAAGAGAATTTAATGCTGATTTCAATATAGAAAACAAAATTTTTATATTTGTAATACAAAAAAGTTCTTCTTATATCAATCTGAATAACAAATGCAGTGATGAAGTGAATTGTAATTTTAAACTTTCGTGCAAATCCTTGTTCTTGTTCTGAGAACCACTCAGATGTTAATAGCTTCCAGTAGAAGTTGACATCATGTTTACAGCTGAAATAAGCAATCATTTTTCTTTTTTCTGAAGAAAGACGACTATTTTTTAAGTAATGAAGTTATAAGTTAGAAATTTCGTTTAACCTTTCAATATACAGAAGGAGTTTTTGTAAATATTTCTAATATTTAGTCAAAAAGCAAGAATGTCAAATAAAAGAATAGATTGGACACCTAGAAAGAGAACTAAGATTATTGTGTTACATCAATGTTGTCTTTCCTATACTGAAATTGCAAGCTAGGCGGGTGATTCAGTGTTTGCTTCTTTAGTCTGAAAATTTTGTTTACGATATCAGGAGATAAATCTAATACTATAATACGAGGAATGGTTGCCAAGTCGAAAATCACCCCAGAATTAATAAACTCCGGTAAACTTGGGGGTCTGGGATTTTTGGCCACGAGGAATCGATTGGCGCCGTTTTTGAAGCGCTACGGTCGAGCAGTTCGGAGTTACAGATAGGATATTTTCAAACTTTATTAGTTCGCCATAATGGCTACTTAAATTTTCAAGCGGTAACGTGCTGCCATTTATAGCCAATATGGCGAACTAATAAAGTTTTACGTTTATGCTGTTATAGGTTTATAATATGTTTCTTATGTATGTATATATGTTTGGTTTTTCTAAATAAATTTGTCAAAAATATTGAACTTCAACACACTTCAATCTTTACCTTTACTTTACCCTTGTATAGAATAGTTCCCTTTCCAAACTCTAACTTTGTTTAGAATAGTTTACAATGGTGCATTTTAACCGGTTATCTTTTCACCAATGGTTTCACAAATTTTCTTATGGCATGTATTGTTTTGATAAATCACAATTGAAAATTTAAATCTTCTAGTTAGCTTCGATACCTGTTTTCTCCGAGAGGAGCTCGGTCACCCGCTGGTTCAATAAAAAACAAAGCAGGAAACGGCTGAAAAAAATGCATCTCATTTGTTGATGACAGAATAATAAAAAAACTATGTCTCCAAGATAGAATGTCATCAGCGTCTATCAGAATTCAACTGAATGGTGCTGACTTTTCTGTCAGTCATGAACAATCAAGAGAAGATTATTAGATTCTGAACTAAGAGATAGAATTCGTCGAAAAAAAGTCTTGACTCAATTTTTACAACAATGCATAAAACAATTACAGTGGGCAAGAAAATCCATTAATTGGATAAATGATCAGTGGTCACAAATTATACGGAGTGATGAAATAAATCCATTCTTATTCGGTAGTGCTGCCGAAAATATGCAAGATATCGAACATGTGAAGAGCTACCTACATCCTTATTGCATTTAGGCAATTGATGAAGAATTCAATTAGTGTTATGATTTGGTCCTGCATATCAGCAGACGGTATTAGTTTTACCTACATCCTTATTGCATTTAGGCAACTGTGAAGAATTCAGTTAGTGTTATGATTCGATCATGCCTACTACAGACGGTATTTGTCGACTTTATGTTATCGATGGGATATTAAATGCTAGAAAAATACACTGACACTATTCTAGAGAAAAAACTTCCACCTTAAATCAGTGATCTTTTTTCCCAACAACTCACCATTTATTTTTCAGTGGGATTCTTCATCTCCTTATAATACAGCAAAAACATCAGAAGAATGGTTTAGTACAAAGAGCAATGTATTGTCATCATGATTAGAAAATATTACTGTCCTCAAAATTATTGGAGACTTATGGCATCGTTTGAAAACTATTATTCATATGAAGCGTTCATCAAATAAAAGAGAATAAATTGAAACTATAATTGTTCCCTGGCATCCATCAATAACGAAGGAGAGGCTTAAAACTCTCATCAACTTAATAAAACATCAGTGTGAAGCTGTAATAAAAAATAAAAGCTCCCTACCAAGCACTGGTGATTCACTACAACCTTCAGCATCTAATGTATCTCGATAATTATTGTCACTCAATTTTTTTTTTTGCATTGCAAATATTTGAATTTTGTTTTTTGCATTGAAATTAGCATCAAATTCTCTTTAAAATGATGCATAAGAGTTTGCATTTTGTGAAACTTCACAATTTCTATAAGCATACAAATCTAGAAAAAATAGCCATATTCAAAAGTGTCAACAGTTTTTGTCATCACTGTAATATTATCCAAAAATGATGTGATATAAAAGAATTTACAGAAATAATTGAAATGATGCACGAAACACATCTTAAATGCAATATAAAAAAGGAATAAAACAAGACTTCAAGAATGAAACTTAAAATTAAGCTTCAGTAACATAAAAAAAATTATCAAACAATTTTTAATAAGTTTGTTTTAAAATTTAAAAGATCACTATATAATATAGAGATAACCACAAAAAATTTAAGATTTTGGTCAGTTGTTTTTTTTTAGTTTAGGCGGTTATTCAAACAGCCTTTGGTATATTTAATACTAGCCGCCTCTGATAATCAACTGGTTCATCGGGCGCAGTTCTCCTGAAAATTATCAATTTAATATTTATGTACCTTAGTCTCTTAATAGTTTCTTCGGCAAAATATTTTTAGCTTCAAATTTCATATAATTTATATTATTATCGAAGTCTTGAAATATTTTGGTCATTTTGAAATTAATTCGACAAAACTTTACTTAATATGAAAACGTTTTTTTTTTTACTGTTAACTAAACACATTTTATTCAATTCCTACTATTAGTTCACACTCTCCCTATATATATTTGTTTATATATCTTGTTCAAATTTTCGATCGTGAGTAAAATACTTTTTATTCATCCACTCAAGTTCACATACCGTTTTTGAAATTTTCTAGTGGATGACACTTGATGTTACTACAGTTTTTTCAAATATTAATTCATTAATGAAATTAATTTCATTTTTAATACTTTAAATCGAAATTTAGCAGTTTGTAATAAAAATAGAAATCGATAGGTGGTAACTCAATCGGTAAAACCCCAGCATTCCAGTATTTTTCAAGTGAAAGATGTAGAATGCGAGCTTCTAAAATTAGAAACGAAGTACTCTAAGCTTCATATATTAGAATTAAAAAAGAAAGTGAATAAATCGTAACAAAAATTATAATTAAACACCATATAGAGAAAAGAAAATGGAAAATTGCAAAGAAATTCGCTTTCTAATTCGTCACTTAATATCAGGATTCTGTCACATATTAATTGTAATTATTTAATAAAAAGAAACTAAAGTAAAAAATTTCCTCGTTGACTTCAGTAGGAATTGAATTAATTTTTTAATGTTACTTTTTTGTTAAAGATTTCTCAAAGTATAATCATTTTTTTTTCTATAAATCGGGTATAACCCTATGAAAAATCTATTCTCACACTTTAAATTTCAGTGACATCATTTTTATTTTTTTGATATTTTCTTCCTCTAAATTTAGCAAATTTTTAAAAACTTGCATTGCAAATGAGAAATTTACATAAAATTTCTCGGAGGTTTTTGTGTGTACTTCAATGCATGTGCATTGTATTGCTATAAAAATCTTTTTTTTGCGTACTAGCTATTGTTACTGTAATTAAGCGCTCATTTCTAACCAGAGTGTGTGGTCTTTATAAAACTTTCTGGCATATTCTTTAAAAATATGTCATTGTCTTGAATGACAATGGACTTAGAGTTTAGTTATATTAACGTCATGCTTTAAAGAACACTAAAGTTATATTGGGACAGACTCGGAATTTTCAACAGCGGTCAAATGATGAGAACAATATATCCCCCTAAGCTGCATTTCAATTCTTGCGAAAATCAGTCATTCTTGACACTTAATAGTTGTTTTGAAAATTATTCAATGAAAAGTAACTAACAAAAAAAATTTCTTTCTTTGATCTAAGTAGGAATTGAATTAAATAATTTTTTATAGCACTTACGTTAAATCTGATTACAGAAAATCGAATTTTTCAGCATTGTGTACATTCACTGATGAATACAACATAATATATAATTTTAATAATTCATCCAATATCTCAATGGACTATGCAGTAAAAATTTCTCCATCATGAAATTCAGTTTCATCTTCAAAAGAATTTGAAAGCGATATTTTATTTCAAATAGTAAATGTATAACTAAAAACAATTATGATTAAAAACATAATGATTATGATATGATAGTTATAAAAGATTTCTTAAGTTTGTTTTGAAAGACATTTCAATGCTAAAAATTATCATTCATTTTGAAGCATCTAAAATGAAATAATTTAATTTCTCAAACTAATGACCTCCTTTTATTTCGAAAAGAAGCCCTGATCAATAAAACGTAGATATTTCTAGAAAACAAGGAAAATTTTCTTCAAAGGTAAAAGAAAACATTCATTTTCCTTCGATGGAAAAAGTTCAGAGCTAATAGGTTCATCGTTAATGACCAAAATTGTTAGCTCCAATTATAAATTAATTATATAGATTAAAGGAAAAGACGAAATTCTTCGACAATTTTTCTCCCTTCCTCTTTATATAGAACTAATTACATTTATTAAGCCTGTAATGTTTGAGTTAAGCCTCGAATGAAAAACTATTTTGCGTGAGGCTTTTAAAAAATTTTTTTAGACTTTGCTTTTAAGTGCTTGGTGCCAATAGGCCACTAGAAAAAGATTAGAAAACTGGTGTTCAAATTCGAAGATGGTTAATTTATAATCCTGGTTATTTTTTTTCTTTCTAACAGTTCAAGAAGATTTACTTTTATTTATCAAAAAAGCAGGATTCTAAGAACACTTTTAATTAATTTCTTATAATAGGTAATAGTTCTTGGAAGGAACTAATTTTAGAAGATTAGCAGAAAACTACGTTATTAGTTATTGTCCCGAAAAAATTAAGATAATTTCGTTTTGTGTGAAATTTTCTCTTTATTCGATGTTGAAATATGGTGGCTACTCTGAAAGCATTGTTAAATGTAATTAATTAACTTAGTATGTTTTCAAAGCTTGTTTTTGCTCGAGTTAGACATTTAATTGCGCCAATTTGGCAGGATTAAATAAAAACTAACTGATTACGATTAAATTAATTTTTTAGTTTTGAATTTTTCCTCTAAAGAGGTGGGGGCGGTCTCTCGTTAACAAAACTAATAAGTATATTTTCATTCTAAATATAGATATTTATCATAAAGTTGTAAATAAAAAAAAATCCATGTTCAACATTGAATTTTATTAAACCCCTATTATATTCTGATATTTGAAAGAAGTTCGCAATTTGAAGTTAATCGTAATATAAAATTATTTTATATAGTTATAAAGTTTTATAAAGTTAAAGTTTTATAAAGTTATAATTTCAATCTCCTGATTGTTCAAAAAACCTAACATTTAGAGGAAAATTATAACAAAAAATTTTATTTAAAAAATTTAATCAAGTTTTTTTTTATTTTCTTAAGCCATATTTTTTCTTTAATTTTTTTTTCTTTCATCAAACGGGCAGATAAAAAGTTTTCTTGTCACTTAAGAAAAATTTTATCGAAATTTTACATTTTATTTATTTAAAACTTAAAATTAGACATAAAATTCAAATGCGAAATCCACTTTTCGATGTGTTTCCGTTATGACAGCATTTGTCGAGGAATATCACAAGTTTTTCAATGCCTTCCCCCAAAAAAAATTTATCAATGATCTTAGAATACTTTTAAGATTAAAAAAATCTGGTAAAATCAAACGGGTATATGACGTAATACAGTGAACAGATGTAGGTTTGGTAATTTCTAAAAAATTAGAGATTGATTGATTGAAAAACAATTAATGAAATCGGTCCAATCACTGCACATAAAAATCCTGTCAAAATTTTATTTTGCGATATCTCTCGAAAAGGAAGAACGTCGAAGGGCGAGAAATATTGATGGTAATTAACAGTCATAAACCTTGACGCATAATAAAACTTGTCGAAATCGATGCAGTGAACTATGACGTGCTTTTTTCCAGTTAAAGATGTGCAGTAAAGTAATATTTAGCAGATTCGTTTGGAAAATGTCGGGAATTGTATTTTAGTATTCACGTGAAATAAAAATTGACAAAATTAGTGCAATAATTATAAATGGAGGGCTATCCCATTCTTTTGCCTTCATGATTATTTTCAATTAATAGATTTCCTTTGTCCCTTTATTATTAAATACTCTAAATTTATTCTGATAAATCAGGGACTTGTGTTTAAAAGAATAATAATACGCAATTTCATAATAAACTGTAGCGAATTTTTCATTCCCTTTGCAAGCAAATAAAGGTGGATGATAAAAATTAATGAAATTTAATATACAGGTTAAGAAATTAATAGTGAAAACTCTTGATTCTGTTGACATAATTTCCAAATTCGAACTAAGTATATGATTTTTAATTTTCGTGACAATAGGGATTCAATACAGTTTGTTTACTTTTAAGTAAACAATGCATATTCATAATTGAGTGACATTTTCGGATTGTTTAATTATTAAATCAATTGTTTATTAAAGTTATTTATGTTATTTAAATATACTAATAAAATTATGTTAGTGCACTTTCAATAATTTATTTTCAACTTTGAAATTAAAATAAATTTATTTTCACTCTAAAATTTCGAATCAACTTTGAAAGAATCTTTCAGTGCACTGTTTTGCGTATTGATTTAAATATCATATGAATATTTTGTCCTCGATGAAAACATCAGTATGCAAATAAGTATTAAAGGGACTATATGTATATTTCGAAAGGCATTTTTAAAAAATGAGTCGCATTTATTAAAATTCTTTTATTATAGAATTATATTTTCTAAAATTTAAATATTTATTTGAAGGATATCTTGTTAAATTTATCCTAAAATTTATACTTCTAATACAATGCCAATGTATATTTCTAGAAAATTTCATAAAATCAACTACTCTATTCATATGCAATTTATTGTCCTTGTTAAATTTTCTTAGCTTTCAGTAAAAATTCCCTTCAAAATTAATATCTTAAACGGATACTTCCATTTTAATATTTTCCTTAAATTTAAAAAGAAGGTAAGATAAATAATCTTTTCTTATGGAAAACAAAGTTCTTTTAATAAAAATGCAAATTGTTTTTAGACGAATATAAAGTAAAATTCTTTTATATATCGCATTACCATGGTATTCTTTTGACACATAAGGTACAAAACACTTTTTCCAGAAAATTTATCAATTATTTCTATAAATATATACGAAAATAAGTGAAGAGTCTAGTTTAAAGTGGTGTGTAAGAAGTGCAATGTGTCTTTAAATTTTTTAAATGGGAAAAATTATGACCTAAATATTGGTAAAAATAATTTTGCAACATTTAAAAATAATTATATTTAAAAAAAATCAATGATAGACAAAAAACACACTTGAATTAAGTCTTTAATGACAGACAAAAAAATAATTGTACTTAAATCATCAATAATGGACGAATGTAAAGGTGTCCAAG
>JAPMOQ010054958.1:349532-371704 GCA_026543055.1 Argiope trifasciata | reverse complement strand
ATATATATATATATATATATATATATATACACGCACTGAAATGACAAAAGTCATGGGATAGCAATATGCAAATATACAGATTTCAGTAGTATCGCAGCGATAAAGTAAATGCGCAGTTCGTTTTCCAGAGCTTTCATTTGTGTTCAAGTTATCCATGTGAACAGGTTTTTCGTGATTTATGGCGGCCCGTCGAGAATTAACAGACTTTGAACGTGGTATGTTAGTTGTGGATATCGTGGATATCGTTAGTGAATTCAGCATTCTGAGATCCACAGTATCAAGAGTGTGCCGAGAGTATGAAATTTCAGGCATCACATCCCATCATGGACAGCGCAGGGGGCGACCACCTGCACTTAACGACCGACATTGCCGACGTCTGTGTAGAATGGTCAATGTTAATAGACACGCAACACTTCGTCAAATAACTGCAGGAATCAATGTGGGACGTACGAGGGACGTGTTCGATAGGACTGTGTGGCGAAATTTGTCTTCCTTGGGCTATGACAGCAGAGGACCGACTCAAGTGCCTTTACTGACAGCACGACATCGCCTGCAGCGACTCTCCTGGGCTCGTGAGCATATCGACTGGTCCCTAGAGCAGTGGAAAACCGTGGCGTGGTCAGATGAGTCACGATTTCAGTTGTTACGAGCTGATGGTAGAGTTCGAGTGTGGCGCGGACCCCACGAAGCCATGGACCCAAACTGTAGGGCACTGTTCAAGCTGGTGGTGGCTGCATAATGGTGTGGGCTGTTTTTACACGGCATGGACTCGGTCCTCTGGTGCAACTGAACCGATCATTGACTGGAAATGGTTATGTTCAGCTGCTTGCAGATCACTTGCAGCCATTCATGGACTTCACGTACCCACACAACGATGGGATTTTTATGGATGACAATGCGCCATGTCACCGTGCCAGAACTGTTCGCGATTGGTTTGAAGAACATTCCGGACAATTCCGGATATTATTATATATAATCGTTATATATGGATATATATATATATATATATCCTTACCCTGTGTTCTATCAGTTGAAGTGAGAGAAAGAGCTCCCTCCCCTTCGCCGGCAAAAAAGGGTTGCACAAGCGAATACGTCGGTATCATTTCCATGTGATCCGCAGACTTTCAGAAGACAGACAGAATGAAATATATAGCTCATACTTCTTCCCTCGGGTGCTTAGGGTTTTTTACCCGCAACAGCAATTACACCTCTTTCTCCTTGATCCCTTATACTAGGTTTGGATCGGCGTGCCATCCAAGAAGGATAAGTAACAACCATTTTACTTTTATTTTCTATTGTATGTAGTATAAAGCACAGAAAAGCCCAGTAACAGTCAAAAAATTCGAACTAGATATTTTAACCCTCCTGAAAAAGCAGTTAATATAAATATACTTTTTTACGCCTAAATATTATGCCTATTCATATTTAGAACTCAGAAACCGGAACTGAGCACTTCTGACATTCAGTATCTTATCCAAAATTCACACTTTACTCTGAAAAGGGATAACACATTTATTTGATAATATATGGGACAGATTCAAAGGAATCTTGCCTCTATTCTTTTCATGACTTGGGGCGAAAATTGTAAATATGTCTGAATCTAAATTTCCCTATCATGATAGGCCATAAAATCATAAATAAAGCATTTACAATAGCAATTATAATGGAAGTATTTATAAATGTTTCATTGCATTTTTATAACAAGCCCTAGACAAAGATATTTTCTTCCATCATTGATTAATCTATCAATATAGAAAGATCTGAAATGGATAATAGATAGATTTAGAATAGATTTAGTTTGTGTTAGCCAAACAAACTAAATCCCTTTTAACTATTCCTTATTCTGCTAGTAATAAGATTGTTCTTAAATGTTATTAGTGATGTCATTTAGAGTTCTAAAAATGCAACGATTGAGCTGATAATTAAAGCAAATTTTATCTGAAGTACATTCGATTACTGGTTTAAATTGAAGTATTTCGATGTTAAACCATTAATTTGATGATAAAAAAATCCGTTATACGAGCAATTTATAACATTTGTCGATAAAAAGAAGTATAAATTTTTAAAATCATGAAAGCTTTCAGTACTATTATAACGTATGTACTAGTTTTTTGCCAATTTCTTTTATTTTTATATAATCGTTTGCTAAATTCTTTCGAGATAATTTATCGTTCTCTAAAATATTGTTGAATGAAAATATTAATTAATTAATTAAAGGCTCGAAAGAAATTTTTTAAGGTATTTGAAAATTTTTAAAATATATTTTTAGAAAGGCATGTTGTAGTTATACTTTAACCATATTTATGAGTTTTATAATGTTGATATAAAATGTCAATATTTGATATAAACATTAATTTTAAAAAGAATTGTTATTAAATAATATAAATTTAAACAAATTCTTGAAAAACTTCAAGGACATCAAAAACTATAACTTTCATCCAAAATAAACTTATATCAAAACAAACTGCAAAGTTTTCTCTGGGGAATGAACTACAATCGTAATGTTACAATTATAAATAAAAATTTTAGAGCCAATCGAGTATTTAATATGAAATTTTTAGTAAATTTATAAAATTATTCGAACAATAAGCTTTAAATTAAGAAACATTCACTCTATCTAAATTCTTTCACTTAATTCACTAAAAAATAATATAAGGACAAAGTCCATCATATTTAATAGTAATATGATAATTACATTTTGAGTGATTTGATTTGAAGTGAGCAACAAAGGAGTAAAAATCAGCTTTTAGAAAAATGCATTTAAAATATACAATTGTTATTAAAAATAATATGTATACATACTTAAAATCCATCAAATTTACAGGTTATACTTTCTAATTCCTCATCTTCTAATATTTTTTTCTTTTTTAATCATTTTAATTTTAATTTTTTTTTGTCAATTTTTGCATTTGGCTGTGAATGCTGCCTAGATTCATTAATTCTGTCTTTGTCGAACTCAGTGAATGCAAAGACTACATTTACACTAGGATGCACTCCATCAACGTTAAAGCTATTCAGTAATCCTATAAAACCTCCGTTTAAATGTATTACAAACATAAATGATTCTAATCTGTTTGTTGGGAGATCAACAAAGACATCTGTAAGTGCAAATTTCTACAAAACCTTGCAACTCTTATCCTTTATTTTGCGCTTTTCCGAGCAAATAATGATTCGTATTTAAAGCTAAATTTCTGTTCATATAAATTTTTAACATGTTTTTGACCATTTCTTCAGTGCTTCTGGTTATTTCAATATCCACTTCTGGTTCATTTATCATTACGAAAATATTAATATCTTGACTTTTAATTAACCTTCCTGAGGGCGCTAGAGTCATATCAACATGAAAGGTCGCGCGTATTTCCCACATACTCTATAGTAAATTGTAAATTTTCAAAACCATAGCTATTAAAATTATATTGTAAATACCTTTGGATTGATAACTACAATTATTTTAAACATTTTTTTTTTACTTAAAAAGAAGCAGAAACAATATACTAGATTGCAATAACAATATAAAATGACCACTGGTTAACTGAATTGATTTAAAAATAATATAAAGGAAATTGTCGATATTTTGACATTACAAATTTGCATATAAAATATAGAAGTGCAAAAATACAGAATTTATGTATAAAGAGGAAAAAAGTTAGATATGAAAAGGAAGAAAATAGTTTCATTGTTATTTCATTGCAACGTAGCAATTTGAGAAAATGTGTTTAGTGTGCTCCAAACATATAAATCTCTGTCAAATCTCACAACTGAACCTCGGGATTCTAGTCCTCTTTTCTTTTTGGCAAGGTTTTTCCCTGACGTCACATCTTCCACTTCGATACCTAGTTTGGCTTTTCTCTTTAGCACCTTTAATTTTAGCTTATTTTTTTTAGTGATGTGGGTTCTTTTTTTTTTTAAACATTTTCCGTCGTAAGTGCATTTGTCAGCTGTCGCCAGTCTAAAACAGCACGGATTTGTTTGTAAAATCATGCAAAATCAGATGTGACAAAAACTTGCATGAACGGTCGCGTGTATCTCTAAAATACAAATATCTGATCGGCAGAGAACTATTAACGCCACAAACTTACGATGACAACTGAAAGTAGGTCAAAGGTATTGGGACAAATAGCCAAGGGCAGGCTTTCCCAGTGCCACCAGATCTAAAGTTATAAAACGAAATTCATCTCTAGTGTATCTCTCACATACACGAACCCGCAGGAAGGTTAACTTAGAGACAGAAATAAACCTTTTTTAGCTAACTTTTTTAGCAGAAATAAAGCTCACAAACTGGTCTATCCAATAAAAGAAATTCTAAATGACATTTTTCACAAAAAAAATCAACCTTTCAATGTGTTGGGATACTTTAATGCTTTTACGATACCGATTTACCGGTAGATGATATTTTTTTCCTATTTCATTAATCGAATGAATTTTGTCCTTTATTAATAACTTATTCACTTTAAAAACGAATAAACTAAACATGAAATATTCAATTACGATTATTTCAGTTTCGGTATAGCATTTATTTGATAAATAATTCCTGAAAACTTTTTCTTAACATAACTTCCATTATGAAATCTCATATTCGTTTTGGGGAAATCGCTCTCTTTTTAAATCTGAAGTAGAAATTCGAAGAATTGCTACATTATCTAGGAAATAAAGTTCAGAAGATATAGTTACATAAAGGCCTTTTATCAAAGAGAAGCAGTGAGTTCCGAAGTTTAATCCCGTAATGTATTCCACTTCCTCATGCTTTTGTTCGAATTCTTCTGGGAATGAAGATTACTTAGCTGCTTTCCAAGAACTGCTGCTACTCGACCATCTGTTCTTGCCGGATTTCATTGAAGTTTCGAGTTAATTAAAAACGTGAAAAGGTTTTAATTTATTTACTTCTTCCAAACTAAGTCAATATTAAAGTCATTGTGTAACAAAAAAAGGAAAGTAATTACAAAATCGGACAGTAGTTTTAGAAGACATTAAGATCAAAATTAATGAGAGCTAGTGGATGGAGTTCGAAAAAATAGGCCAAATTACAAGGAGTAATTCTTTTATTTTTTTCTGAAATGGAGTTGAAGCCTCTAAAGTAAAGTATTCTTAACAATTCTCGCTTAATGTTCTTCACATATTTTTATCATATTTAAACACATAATATCAGTTTTCTTTTGTGTATTAATTTAAAATGTTTCATATCTTTCCGCTATTAATACCTGAAATTTTATAAATTATTCTTCATCATTCTAGTTCAGATCGTAGTTAAAGAAGATATAAAATCAAAATGAAAGAAAACTGGTGCAAGAAATTCGAAGAAATAGTCCAAATTGAAAAGGGCATTTTTTTTTCGAAAATGCTCATTTGAATTTGGCCAACTCTTCGAATAGGCCAATTGCATAGAATCTTTTAAAATATAAATTGCGTAGAAACTTGTAAAAGAGAAAATTGCGTAGAAACTTCTTAAATATAACATTTCTTAAGAATTCTAATACAATGGTCTTCACTTACTTTTGTCATATTTAAACGTACAGAATCTGTTTTCTTTTACATATTAATTTAAAATGTCTCATAAATTTCCACCTTTAATGTCTAAATTTTTGTAAGTCTTTCTTTATAATTTTTGTTCAAACCTTAGTTTTAGAAGACGTAAGATCAAAATGAATGAAAACTAAAGGAATAAATTCGAAGAAACAGAAAAACTTAAAAGGAACACATTCTTTTCTTTGTTTTTTCAGAAATTGCGTGGAACTTTTAAAATAAAAGATTTCTTATGCATTCTAATATAATGTTCTTCACTTACTTTTGTCATATTTAAACATATACAATCAGTTCTCTTTTACATGTTAATTTAAAATGTTGCATATCTTTTCCCTTTTAATGCCTTATTTATTCATCATCGTCTTCCTAGACAGACATAACATTGCTTCATGGTCCGGCAACTTTAACCTGCTGGTTATCTAACCAGTGTAATAAGCATAATGAAAAATTAGAAAAATGCAAAGTTTTTTTTAATTCAGGGGATTATGAAACATGGAAATTCCTAAGAATCTTGAATTCGAATTTTTCGACTTTTACAGTATTTTTTCTTTATACATCTCGTGCAGAAAAATAGTACAAATCCATCCTTGCAAGTCCTTTGAACTTTGCTTAAAACTAAAAAGATTCTGAAAATTCAATATCATTTTTGCATAAATTACTATTGCATCATACCAGAAGACAACTGTTAGTGCAGTCAATTTTGGTTATTAAAAAATCTTTAAATATGTTTTCTGTTTTAATTCTTTCATACATATTTCATTCAGAAATTATCGATTAAATTGCAGACGATTTTAATGAATTAATTTTGTCATAATTTATTAATTTTATATATAAATTGCATTTTACAAGTGCAAACGATTTTTTTTCTTTAAATAAATTAGTTGAATAAAGTTGTTTATGCATGACATCTTTCTTGTTAGCAAAATGTATTCGAGAATTAATTATTAAAAACTGTGACTTTCGTGCAAAAAAAGGTAATATTCTTTTTCCTTTTTCTTTTTAAAAGTGTAAACACTTTAACAAAAAATCTTTGTAATGCGTGAAAATCTGCAGCTAAAAAATAATCAACCAGGCGAAATAATGTAGTTTACTTATCATAAAACATAAAAAAAATATTTTATTTTAATAGTTTATTGAAGCGTTATCGCATGTTTTATGAAAACTATAACTAAAACAGTTCAATTATTTTTTATAACTATGTTTTAAAATGTTTAACAAACTAATTTTATCTGGATAGTTGAAGATGAAGCCTCTTCAATTTTGTATTTATTATTAGTGAACATAAATGGGCTATAACTATCAACTAAACGTGTTTTAAAGATAAACGTTTGAAGACTTTGTTTTAGATTTTCCTCAAACTAAAGCACGTTCGATGTTACTAAAAGAGGTTAAAATTCAATTTTAAAGACTCAATAGGAAAAGCATTTATGTGAATAGATGATTTTATAAAATAATTGAATGCTTTTCTTTAAAATTAAGCAATAAATGGTCCGAAAAAAATCTTAAATAAAAGTAATAAATAGAGTTGAAGTTTTGCAAAGGAAGCTCCTAAATACAACAAAAATTATTCCATCGCTGTTAATTATGTTCTGGATGGATATTTTCCTGTAAAGATTCGTACAGATTTTTAAAAATGCATGTTTATATTGAACATTCCAGAAATATCCAATTGACAATTTTAGTATAAAGGCCAGTATAATTTTATTATCAGATTATAAATTTAGGAATTAAATAATAAATAATTTCTATTGATAAACTGGAATCATTAAAGTTATTATGAAATATATTTTATCAGGATTATTTTTAAATGACTGTGGAATTCCTTATTTGTGTGATTTCAAAAGTTTCCCACACATTTGAGGAATATTAAACAAGTCACTTCTACTTAAAAATTTATAATAGTTTAACTTTAAAAAAAGATTATATCGCCAAGATTGAAATTTTTTCCTTATTTTAAGACAAACATTGCCTAGGGTGGCAATTCCCAGTTTCAGACATGACTACGACTGAAAACACGTGTTCAGATGTGTATCTGTTTCTAGACACAATAATTCCAAAATGATTTAAAATGGAATTTGGTATGTGGTATTTAAAACAAATTTGTAGATTTCCATAATTTTTTTTGAAAAATATAGATTCACAGGAAGTATATCTGTTTTGCAGTTCGAATGTAAATGAGTACAATAATTATAAAATAATAAAGAGTGAAGTACATTGAATTTGATAAGCAGATTCAACACTTTGAATATAGATCAGACGCGTATTTGGAACAAAATTCGATAAGTGCAATACCATCTTATGATCTGGACTACCTACATGAAAACGCAATAATCAGACCAGAGTCAGTGGTCCCTGCAAAAAATTCTTACATACTCTCTAATAAACTTGTCATGTTTCAAAATGTCTTTTATGTCAATGTCTTAGAGTAGTCACTAAATATTAACCTTTGGCGAGAATTCAGCATTTCTACTGAAATTAATGTGCCTTCCTTGGCGAATTATTTGACTATTAATCACTGCCATACCATTAATAATATCTATAAATTGAATTTTTGCTATAAACGAGATTTTCTTAGGCAATAGAAAAAAGTTGCGAATCATTCTAATTTATCCATAATGATAATTCATTTATATTAAATGAAAATATTTTTATAATGGAATTTTGAATTATTTTTTAAAATTGCAATTTTAAGTTGATTCTAATAATTGGAGTTTTAAGGTTGTTTCTTAATTTAACTATAAAAATTAATGAAATTTTTACTCTATCTGCAATTCATATTGACCAAGTAAATATAATTTTGATATAGAATATAGATTCGATAAGTAATCACTCCATGAATGTTATTCTTGGTGTGCAAAATGAAGTTTTATTCTTCCATACTAAATAGACAGAAAATTAATATTAATATTAATTTTCTAATATTAATATAATATACATTACTCCATATTAAATATTTTTTATATTAAATAGAAACAGAAAATAAATTGACCTATCATTATTAGATGTATATAATTTTAAACTATACTAACGAATAATAAATTTAATTTTTCAAATAATTTGATAGCATTGTGGTTGATTTTTTAAATCTAAAAGCATTAGAATCCTTTTTATTCCACACTTAACAGAAAATTAATATTAATATTATTATAATCTTAATATTAATATAATATACATTAATCCATATTAAATATTTTTCATATTAAATTGAGATAAAAAATAATATGATCTGTCATTACTAGACGTATATCATTTTAAACTGTACGAACGAATAATAAATGTAGTTTTTTTAAATAATTTCTGTGGTTTATTTTTTAAATCCAAAAGCATTAAGAATACTTTATGTTCCACTATTCTCAAAGCTATTTTTCTCTTAAGTGAGCTCAATAAATATATATGAAATAACGCCATATGGTATCGGAAGCTAAATATAAAATTATGCATAAAAGGGTGATGTTAAAGTTAAGATTCTATTTCCTTTAAAATTCTTATTTGCTAAAAAATAAATTTCTTTCAAGTGTAAGCGATTTAATATTTCTTGGAAGAAAAAAATAGTGAAACCTAATATCTAGGAGATTTAATATAGTATGCAATATAACGAGGTCACTTTTGAGTGGAGAAATAGATATTTTTTACTGCAAATATCCTTTACCAGCTGGAGATCTATATTTTACCTGCAACAAAAAAATATGCAGATACAAACCATTTTAAATTTCAAAAAAAATTGAACTGGATTGATTCGTTCATTCTGGCCTAAAAATATTAGTCAAAATCGAATTTATAAAATATTTTTGATAATAAATGTGGTGAATATATTTGTCATGCATCAATAACTCTGAATAAAGATCGAAATCAATACCATAAAAATTATGGTCTAGATTTGCATGCACTTTGTGATGAAACTACTACGAACCACAGATGCTCATTGCCAGAGACGAAGTGGGGAAAAAGTATAACTTGGGGCAATTTTTTTTCCACTTTTCAATATAGCTATCTTTGAAAAGAATAAATAATAGATAAGGAATTACTTTTTCGTCACTTCCTGAAATTTCTTTCTTCAATAACTGACTTTTATATATTACTTCTATTATGTATTCCTTATATTTAAAATAAATCAGAAGATCAGTTATTCACACTAGCCCAATCACTAGTATCATTGCGCCATTTTTCATTTCTTTCGGAACTGAGTGACTAATGTCCTAAGTGAATCCTGCCCTATTCTAAGTGGCCAATATATTACTTCTATTGTGTATTCCTTATTTTTAAAATAAATCAGAATCCTATCCTGGATGACCAATATATTATTTCTATTATGTATTCCTTATATTTCAATATTTTCATTATATTTAAATTCCGTATATATAAATCCTATCCTGAGTGACCAATATATTACTTCTATTATGTATTCCTTATATTTAAAAAAAATCAGAAGATCAGTTATCTAATCACACTACCCCAATCACTAGTAAAATTGCGCCATTTTTTTATTTCTTTCGGAACTGACCAATATCCTAAGAAACCACTCCTTAAATAATGCAAGCTAATTTTAGTTATATTAAAATTAAAATTTATTCAAGTTGATAAAAGGTCATAAAAGACAATTGTAATTACTAATTCATAAATATTCCCAAATTTGTAATATTGTTTTCCAACGTAGTTAATCTCATGTTAAGGAAGAGAATTCGACTGATAGCTCCAAGTTATGTTATTGAGCAAATGACTTCAGACTGTTTCAAATTTGGCGTCAAAAATAAATGACCCAGAATATTCCAGAATCTTGGCAATGTCTCATCAGGACTCGAGCTCCAACTTTTGTCCTAAAATAAATACCTTTTTTTATTAGAAATATATACAATTTTGAACATACTCAATAGTGAAATTTGTTGAGGGTCGGAAATCGATGGGGGAAGTTGAACTCAAGGGAATATTTGAACAAAATTCTTTTACGAGTTTTCTCATAGCGCAATATGCTATTGCAGTTGTTTAATATCTACGTGCTGATGTTTACTGTGAGTACTACTCTCTTGAAAACTTCGATGGTATTTTTCAATTGATTATTCGTTTTTTCTTGCAAAATAAAACGTTATTATTTGTTAACGAGTGTGTTGGATATTTTATCACGTACATCCACCAGACGGATTTTAGATTTGGCTGTACAAAATACAAAGAAAATTAGCCTAATTCGAAAACTAAGTTTTTTAATAAAACAAATGTCCGCATCGTTAATTTGTCCTTAATAAACAGAAAGCCGGCTTCCTGGCATAGGTGTAGTTAGTCTTCCCCGTTATCTGGGTGTCCCGGGTTCGAGTCCCGGTTCGGGCATGGTTGTTCTGTGTGTTATGTCTGTGAGATGCGCGAATGTGTCCCCCTTCCTATAAAAAGGGGTTGTGAAAGCGAATATGTGTGTCCCCTTCATATGAGCTAGACTTCTGCCCTCTGGGTGCTCAGGGCTCTTTACCCTCAGAAGCTACTACACCCTCTTTCTATGGAAACACAGACACGACATCATCATCAATAAACAGAAATATTGATGATCTGAATGTTCTCTTGCTTGCAACATGGATTGCTTAGTATCTTTTTCAAGCCTCCACATACCTCGAAATACAGAAAACCTTCAAATTCGTTCACGCGCATTATAATTTAATTACTGTATTCATTTAAATATTATTTCTGTTACGATTTTCTGGTATTTTAAGTAATTAATTCCGATATTTTAAAATTATGGGGTTTTTTCTTTGAAAGAAACCTTTTAATTTGACTGAACCAGAAATCATGAAATGCAAACAACATGTCGAATTAAATTTCATATTTTAATTCGATGTTTAGTAAGAAATCTAATATTTCCTTAAAGATTGATATTCATAGTTTAGTTTGATTAAAAATTTATTGTAAAAGTGATATATTTTAAAATTAATTCAGGAGAATCTAAAACAAAAAATGCAGTGTTTAATGCAGAAATTCAAAACTTCTAAGCATTATTACCCAGTTCTTTGAAATGGAATACATAATAATCGACTCCATCCCTGAGAATCCATTTGTACTAATATCACATACTCTTTCTGAAAGAAGTTTTATAATTAAAAAGAGTAACTTTCGTTTAAAAAAAATATCTTTTTAAATATCGTTGATTTTTGCACAAATAATAATTAATCGAAGTTAATATGGTCACAAATTAAACTGAGCATTCACTGAGAAAAGAAATGTGTGATCAAATTGGCGGGATCTGAACTGACACGAGCCGATTGTATGCATATTGCATTCCTTTTTTCTTTTATTGCTGCATGAGAACTTCCAGTTACATTGTGCAAAGATCTAGTTGTTTGACTGTAGAAAGAATCGAGCTATATCTGTTGTTGTCATGAAGTCCATACCACATGTTTGCAGATTGTAGAAAGATACATGTATATCCAATATCTAATCGTTACTGACAAAAAAAATTTATTCAAGAATCAGAACACTTGTGGGTCACGACCTGAGCCGGTTAATAAAATAATTAAGAAACTATTCATAACTAATCATGATTCATAAAATTGCATATCACATTACAAAATGAGGTCATAATCACAGTAAATAGAACATAAAAATCTATGTATTGTTTGAATAGTCTTAATTATTATTGCTAACACATAAATGTTTTTACAATTAACTTCAATCGGTTTATTTATTCAACAAAACGATCCTTTCCTGTAAGAATATGCTAGATTTGTCACATTTTTTTTTTCTGTGAAAAGATACAGTAAGAACCTTCGGAATATTATGTATGTTCGAATAATTTGATTTCAGAGACACACTTTATTTGCAGGAGCTGTTTACGACCCTTTACATCGGCTTCTTGGGCCTCATTTTCTCGTCTTTCCTGGTATTCCTGGCCGAAAAAGAAGCCAATCCGAAAAACTTCAGCAATTTCGCCGACGCACTCTGGTGGGGCGTGGTAAGTGAGATACTTTCTCGCCATTCATTACTCGACTCGACCTTGCTAATGGAAAGACACAACTTTCTGCTTACCACTCATTTTGCAGTAAAATAACTGGCCATTTTTTAAAGAGCTTTTAAGGTATCTGACTATGTTCGAATGAATTTTTTTGAGAAATTTGATTTTTTAAAAACTATTTAAAACTATAATTTTTAGATGTGTTGTCAATTATAATACAAAATACTATAAATACAACAAAATTATTTAAAAATATAATACATTTTGATAAATAGGAAAATGTGTAGTAAATTTTAATAAAATTTAACTAAAACGGTTACCACTCTATACAAAATTGTAATATTGAAATCCTATTTTTCTTAGTACGCAAGTTATTGAAAATAATGATGAATGAAATTAACCAAAATCTAATAAATATTTTGAGATGCAAAAAAGTTATGGATAAAAATATAAGTATATATGCATTTTTTCCATAAATTCACAACTTAATTTTTCTAAAAACACCTATGAATGAAAAAGTATTTCCACAGCAATAAAACTTATGGTTTATTTCATCGCCCATATTATTTAAAACACACGTCGAAAGTTTTATGTAAATACTTCTATTAGTTTTTGAGATGTCATGTTAATGGTGCAGAATTTGCATGAAGGTTAAAGTTTTGAGAAAATTGGTTAAAGACAAATTTTAGCTGAAAAATATGTGACCCTGGATGATAGGTCAGACCTTCCTTTTCCTAGAAAAAAAACAGTTTGGAAAGAGGTAAGTTTGAACTATAAGAAATAATAGTTTTAAAAAAATCACCGATGCAGTCAATAACCAGTGCTGTTAAAAGTAGTCGGATACCCTAAATCGATAACCATTTTGATTTATTATTTACTTTATTTAATAACATTCTTTTCTTATCGGAGTACAAATATATATATATATATATATATATAAAATGTATAAAAATTCTAACCATATTTATTGTTTTTATATTAATTATAATGATTAATAGAAACATATTTGCATAGTAGTTAAGAATCTCGCAGTCAATATCTGTACAGAGAATCGTACAGTGAATAGATATTGATTGTACGATTCTGAACTAAATTTTTGGCCAATCTCTGAAAATTTCAAAACATTTTCTCAAAATGGTTTGATTTTACCAATGGAACGTCACAACATTTTGCTTATAACTTGTTCTGAAGTAAAAAGACTGGTCATATTTTTTAAGTTCTTTTAAATCTATAATAGCAATGATTTATTATTTGCTTTAGTCAATAATCATTTTTGCTCTGACTGTTTATCAGCTATCACTGTTTTCATCATCACTGTTTAATGTTCTTTTTATTTTAATTATAATTAATAAAGACATATTTGAAGTTTCATATAAACTGCCATTTCGAATGTATATTCTAAATAGATATGTGCAATGGATATGTTCTTAGTCGAGAATCGTACAGTAAATAGATATTCATTGCAAGATTTTCAACTAAGAAGTGTGCCAATTTTTGAAATTTTCAACATAAAATTTCTCAAAAATTCGAATTAATTCGAAAGTTGTGACGTTCTATAAATAGAACGTCTCAGCTTTCTGCTAACCACTTGTTTTGCAGTACAAATACTAGTCATTTTTTTAAAAAAACTGCTTTTAAATCTATTACAGCTTTGATTTATTATTTTCTTTAGTTAAAAAGGATTTTTTCTCTTATTGGTACATGTGAAAGGAAAAAAGTTTGACTCAATGTTTATCACTCTTTTTATTTTAATTATAATGATAAATAGAGGCCTATTTCAAGTTTTATGTCAATACTTAAGCTTCATTTTGAAAGTATGCACTGATTAGGTAAGTACATAGCTCTTATTTGTAATCATGCACTTAACAGGTATTCATAACAAGATTCTTAACTAAGGGTTTTGCCAAATTTATGAAATTCTTAATCGATTTTTTTTTTCAAAATTATTTGATTTTGCTAATGGAACTAAACAACTTTCTGCTTACCACTTGTTTTGCAGCAAATCTAATAACTGGCTAAGTGTAAACCCACCTTAAAAACAACAAACTTAGACAAACTGCTTTAAAGCGACGAAATCAACAAGTAGTTAAGAAAAGAAATGATGAATGCGTTTGTTTTTTAGATCACCTTGTGCACTGTGGGCTACGGTGACACTGTCCCGATCACGTGGCCTGGAAAACTGATTGCAGCCTTTTGCGCACTTCTTGGGATCTCCTTCTTCGCCTTACCAGCGGTAAGTGGCTCTTCTCCTTCGCAAACGGTGATCGATTCATTTTCGAATATATTCCCATTTATCTAGCCATCCTTTAAACTTGAATTTCTTTTAATTTAAATTAACTGTCCATCTCTATGTCGTTGTGATACTATGCTACATAACAATACATGCATTTAAAATAATTTGGAAAAGTGTTGAACCTCTCCTTCCAGATTCATTCATTGGTTCGATTTCGTCAATTTTTATTTTATATTGGTTGGTTTTGGTGACCAGCTGATTCGCCAGAATTATTGGTTTTGTTTAATATCACTTAAGTTATTTTGATAACACATCAAGTCCGTGATTGTATCAAATTAACAAACATAAAATCTGTTTGATAATTTGATACAGTCACGGACAATCTGTTTGATTGTCCGCGACAATAAACGCAATTTGATACATATAATAGAATTATAAATGCATAAATGAATGTCTTATATGTGTTTACATTGTATTTAGGAATTTTTAGTAATTTGGGACTATCCCGTCGACAATTTCCTTTACTTTGGGATTATGCTGTCTGCCATTTTCGCCAATATTATCGCCAAAAGTAGCTTTGAGCCAATGAAAGCAAAATTGTTTTTCATCATGATGGCCCAAAAGGATTGGCGCATTTTCTCGAGCGTTGACAGGTCGAAGGGACAATCCCAAAGTACGGAATTTTTCTTACGGGGACTAGTTTCAAGTTATCATAACGATATTATACACGGTTCATCTCAAAAGTTATTTGGAAGTTTCGTAATTTCATTTTTTTCTTCCTGTAAATTACATATATATTTAAGATTAAATTTCTTTAACTTTCAACAGTAAAATTATACTAAAACAATTATAGTTTTACGGTCAGTTAAAAAATAAATTTTGATTTAAGGTAGAAATAATTATCTTAAATTTTTAAAAGAAGTTAGAAAATAATTTCGATTTTATTCACAGCAATGGAAATATTATTGCTGAACATTCTTTAAAACATGTTTAAAAGTTGATTAAATCTAAACTTCAAAAACTTTATATCTACTGTCCTTTCAACATTGAAAAGACTAGAATTTTGTATTTTAAAATGGTATAAGAATCCTTTAAACTTTATAAAATAAAGTTCTTCCTAGTTATATAATCGACGATTACTTTGAACAAATTGCATGCAAATAATTTTAAGATTACTATATGATCGCTTTGGACTCATTTAAATCTCAATCTTTCATTTCTATTGAAAACATCTCTAGTCAGCAATCCTTCATCTATAGAATTCACTCCATCAATTCCATTTTTATGGTGGAAGGCATGGCACATTTTCAAGCTCTGAATGAGCATTCAGTATCAGGGAAAAAGCTATTCTTGTTGACTGGCAGCTATTCGGCCCTTCAAATTTTAAAATGCCTTATAATCAAACCTCCAAAAGTCCTTCACAGATTAACTGTCAAAATTCAAACGCGGTAAAAATTAAATCAGAAAACATGCTTGGTTTTGTCTCCAGGGCATTCACAGATAAATTAGAACGAAAAAACGGACGTTCTCGTAAAAACGGTCATCTGTTGCTGGAGTGGATTGCTTCAGAAGATTTAATTTCTCATTAACAGGAAACCTCACTGAAAAAGCGAGTCATATTTAACAATAAAAAAGAGGATATCATGACTGCACGTCTTTTAATTCTGATGATTATTACTCCAGCTCTGTTGAATAAATCTGGTCTACACATTTATCCTCACTGCCAAGTTTATAATCTTGAAAACAACAATGTTGAGCATATCATCTTGGTTTTTTCCAAATAAGCAACCCATAGATCAAACCTTTTTGAAAAACTTAATGTCGATTTTCAGTCAAAGCGCTTATTCAAAAAGATAACTCCGGAGGGGGGGGGGGCATCTTGTAATTGAGGATGAGATGCTTCTGGTATGGTGGTTGGATCTCACCCACCCAACGGGTACAATATTAGGTGGGGGCTTGCCCTCCAATCAATGACGAGACGTACTGCCTACAGGCCCTACGTGGCTGGTGATGGCCCTTGGAACTCAACCACAATTCCGGCCAATGTTGCTATTGCGGCTGTCCTGTCATCCAGTTTTACGTAGGTTATCCGTGTGCCTTCGTGGCGGGTTGGAGGTCAGTAGCATGACTTGTTCAATTAGATATTTCTAATAAGCAGTATCTTAGGATCCTTCTCAAACCTCTGAAGTTTCTCGATCCCTTTTGAATGCATTTTTTTTTTTTTGTCATTAGGAGATAACGGCCTTTGTTTCCAAAAATTCCCTTCTTATCACATTTCAATCAGTCAATCCTTTTTATATGGAAATATTTTCAGAAGTTATAGCGAAAAAATATCAAAGTCCAGTTTATTTTTTTAATTTATTAAAATTTCCCAAAAATTGCTCTAAGGTGCACATTATTACCATCCGAAGAATATGTTGATCAAATTTTTAGCTTAGATCAAGCGGCCTAACTTATACGGCATTAACTCGCACAAAACAATTCATGTTATAAAAGACATAACTTATAATAAAGAGCTTATAATAACTTTATTTTAAGAAATAGTGATTAAAATACTATTTCATGATATGTATGAACTATATTATAAAAAGGGCTCCACCATGTTCCATTTTCATCAGAAATCTCAAAACCATTACTTCGTTACATATTTTCTGCAGGAATTTTCCAGATACCCATCTCTGTGCCGATTTCGGCAATTTTTATTTCATGTTAAAACTCATGATGTCTGGATAAATTTCAATTATTCCTGTCTCCTTTCCATCCCCCTTCCATTTTCGTGGAAGATTGCAAAATCATATCTTGACGCTGCCCCAATCATAACAATCGATCAATTTCCTTGCTTAGTTAAATAATCAGAATATTTGTGTACAAGTATAATTGCGTAAGCAGTCATTCCGGAAGAGCCGAAGCACTGCTAAAATGCAACAAATTCGTAAACTAGTGAAAAAAGCTAAAAGGAAGAGATTATTGAAAAAAAAGGAATGACATATGCTGCTGAACACTTTTAATTTAATAATTCCTTAAATAACCTCTAGTTTTAACTTATAGTATAATTCAGATTTTCTCTATATATGAAAATAAAATTAATAAATTTCCTTTCAAAGTAACAACCTATTGGATTAGTAAATTTTTTAGAAAAATGTATTAAATCTGTACTATAAATACCTGTAAATCTGTACACAGAAAAAGACATTATATATTGCATTGAATAGTAATACACTATATTACCTTGCTATATGAATATTTGTACACTCTTTTTTAGGCATTTTGAAATATGTCGTCACTGCTTATGTCAATGTTTTGACTGTTTCATCTATATGCTTCAGATTAACACAAAACTTTTATAGAACTATGTTTAAATCATAAAATGTTATTTAAACTATTTAGTATTTATTTGAACTATATCATAATAAAAAAAATTTGTACGTACGTTTTTCAAACTTTTTTGTAGCATGCATTGTCTAGAAAATTGACATACTTCAAATTGGATAATTTCACTTGAATTTTAATTAAATTATCTATAATTTTTACTGTGCATTATTATTTATTCCATAAAGAGAACTAAATATTATTTAATAAATATTTTTACTAAAATAATTTACGGGATGATGAGCATTTTGTAATTTTTTCCCTCATTTTTTCTAATAATTCCTATATATGATAATGGTCATTAATAAAAATGATAATAAATATGTATATTAATAAAATTGTTATATTAGTACTTACAAATGCCATGTTATTGCTCTAAGAAAGAACTAACTTGATATGAACTGTATTTATAATAATTTTACTGTGTTGAAAATTTTAAGCTGTTTATCTCAGTTTGCTTTTTTTTTTTTCAAAAATCTGTCTGCTTAAAAATATTAAAAGTCAATCCCATTTTATTGTAATTGCATGAAATTTTTTCTGCTCACTCTTAAATGTATGCTTAATAGAATTAGGGATTTTATTTGTCCAAATTTTGATTAGATTTTGTTTCTAAAAATGTTCAATGTGAAAAGGTCTGGTTTTTCCAAAAATATCCAGAAAATTTTGTCATTTTTTTTATAAACTAATATAGATATCAAAAATGCAATTCCTAATTTTGTTACATACAATGCCAGGTCCCTTTAAAAAAATTTTGAGGAAAATATTTTGGAAATTGTTCGAAAAAAAGCATTTTTTTAAAAAATGCTTAGTTTTTTATAAAAAAATTAAAATTTGTAATTTTTGAATCTAAAAAATGTTTTAGAAATTTCAGTTTCTGCACAATATACAACTATATATCACAAAAGTTAATAATTTTATTAAAAATTGTGGAAACTTTTTTGAGGTACAGAGTCCCCTTAAAATAGTATATTCATGTGAAATTGATCAAATTGGTTGACTTTATTATCTTTACTTATAAGATGCATGAGCATTTGGTAGTCAAAGGCAAATAATTAAAGACTAAAATTAATAAATAAGGTTTGGATCAAAGTTTTCAATTACCATGTTTCAGAATGTAGAATTGACAAGATCCTACTATAAAGATATATCGCCAATTTTAGATTATTTTAATAGATAGATCACTATAATGCATTACTTTATTAAAAAATACTCCCTAGATTTATCCTCTAAATCAGTAAGTTTATTGTATTGATATCCATTTAGAAATTCTGAAAAAATCTTCTACCCACCATGAAACTTACATGGCAGTGAAATGTCATCATTGATTCATAAGAATATACAAGTGGTTGTCAAAATAGTGAAAACACCTTTAATTTATCAAAAATCCTTTATTAGTAAGATATAGGACTGCATTTGGCATGTAATACAGTTTGTATTCGCCTAGCAATCGATTCATACCAGTTTTGAATAGTATTTAGAGGGTGATAGTATTAGCTCTGGGGGATACATAGTGGAGGATATCGATTCCATATTAAACGCTCTAAAATGAACCATAATGATTCAACAATATTGAGGACTGGTGATTGTGCAGCTCAAGGCACATGTTTAACTTCATCCTTGTTTTCATCAAACCATGATCGGACAAGTCTTACTGCATGGATATTTGTATTCATGTAAGAAAATTGTCATCCTGGAAAATTCCATCTCTTGTAGGAAGCAAATTTTTAATCATAAGATGAACCTGGTTTGCTTAAATTTATCTATATTTATCCCCAGTGATCCCTCTTTTCGAGGTTACGATTAATCCAGCAGAAAACCACGTCATGGCTGCCCATATCAAGATAGATCCACTTGGACAGATTACGACTGCCCATATCAAGATAGATCCATCTGGACAGATTATGGCTGCCCATATCATGACAAATCCGCAGGTCCAAGTGTCCTTCAAACTACCCTTCCTGTTGTAGGCGAAAGTGTGAAACACGATTCGTCAGATCTTAATACTTTCTTCCCCTCACCAATCGACAAGGGTATATGACACCATGGTAGAAGACGTTTATTGTTAACATCTGTTATAAGAGGTATGCGAATTTCTGAGCTATCATAAATGTTCTGTTAAAGAAGTTGCCTGCTAACTGTATAATCACTGACACTGGATAATACAGATGGGTATTGAGCTCTACATCAATGCAGTAGTTGTTGCTCTTGCTGCAATTGTTGCGCCTTTTAGGTATTACAATTCACTTCAATACACGTCGGTCTCTATCATTGAGTTTCTCTTTCCGTTCACTGTTTTGATTTGCCGAACTTGTCTTGCCGCTCTGTGTGCATGCTGTCATGACTTGAGACAACTTACATCTGTTTCGGTCACACTTACTCCAGCTAGACGGGCTCCTTCCATTTTGCCTCTTTGAAAATCTGAGATATTCGAAATTACAGAACGAATAAAGTGAACACATACTACCAGAATAAATACATTGCTTTTTATAAAAATACTGGTGACTATTATTCTATTTTAATGCTTACGAAGCTCATTCAAAAATGTCAGTTTTATTCGCAGGTGTTTCCATTATTTTGATACCACCTGTATTACGACTATAGTTTTAATGCATTAGACACAAGAAATTTTTTTCTTTGCAAGCGATTGTGATGAGTTTCTTCTGCAGGGCATTTTGGGCTCTGGATTCGCGTTGAAGGTCCAGCAACAGCAGCGCCAGAAGCATATGATCAGGAGGAGAGTCCCGGCAGCCACACTCATCCAGTGCCTTTGGAGATGCTACGCCGCTGACCCCAACTCCATGTCCGTTGCCACTTGGAAGATCCATCAGGTGGCTCTGCCATCGCCGCCATCGTAAGTGACCTAGAAACAAACAGACAGAATTAACAACATTCTAACTGAACCCTTTCGCTACTACTCAGGCCCAACCGGCCATGTAAATTCTTTACTTTAGGGCCGGGTTTTGTTTCAAACGATAAGTGCAGAATTTAAAATGAAAACATTCTCGTTTGAAATAAAAACCAACCAGCTTGTATAGAATTTTGATGGACGGTTGGTCCTGAGTAATAGGGAAAGGGTTAATTAATACTTTTTCTTTGAATATTTCCATTGTAGAATTTCTTTTGGCTTCGCACTGATATTATATTTGATTACCATATTTATTAATCAGTACAAAATAGGATATGAATTATTTTTATCAATAGTAAGTAGATAATCCTTTCTATGCAACCAAACAATACAAAACTTTTTAGTGCTTATTATATCTTTAAAGTTATGAATGACAATAAGAAGCAACAGTAAATATTTGTTCTTATGTTCAGTATTAAATAATGATAATATTTTAAAAACAATCAATTTTTTCAATTTGAATAACACAAACATCTTACGAAAGACTTTCTTGCATAAAGACTTTATAGACTTTTTTCATCTAACTGAATTACAGAAGCCCTTGATTCAGTGAGAAATAATTTTTATACATTGTATTTGGTAATAAAAATGACAACCGAAAACCTTTATCGTGTTAATAAAAGAGATAAAGAGAAGTTGCTTTTGAAATTTAAATGGAGAGAAGTCATTTTACATGCTATAAAATAACAATAGTAAAAACATCTGCCTGAAATATTTGTCGAAGTTATTATATAGAAATTGATAACTATAAAAAGAATAATCACAAATTTATTTATTTTTGAATTCCAAAAGATTTTATTAAAGTTACGAGGTTTAAAGACACTTAAAAAAGGTATATTATTTTTGACGTTCGAAATTATTAAAGAAAAAAACATAAGAATTTCGACATAACATTTTTTTTAAATTTTCTATTAACAAACGCACACTACCTTAGAAGTAATTAGATGCCAAAGTTGGTAGCTCTAAATCCTTCAATGTACACTGGAAGATCTAGATCAAATATCTTAATAGTTTTGTTCATAAACCCCTGCGTAGCTACTGTAAGGATGCCAAATTAAAACTTTATCATTTAAGAAAAAAAAACTATATTTAATAATCGTAGCAAAAAATAAAGTATTTAATTTATATAACTAACAATTCCAATAGATATAATATAAATAATATAAAATTGTTAATGTCAGCATCTAACCTAACTCAATAGGGTAATACGGTTTCCT
>JAPMOQ010054958.1:336093-349522 GCA_026543055.1 Argiope trifasciata | reverse complement strand
TATTATTTTGCAATCTTTGAATTCTGCCAAGATATAAAAATCACTCGGCTTTAAACTGCATTCTTCTCGAAGAGGAAAAGACCCAAGATCTTGTTCAGCGAGTTGATGAAGTAATTTAAAGGAAAATGAACAAAAGCGCAAGGCTGTCACAACAACAGATCTTGTTCAATGAGCACATTAAATAGTGAAAAGAAATAGAACAAAAGAACCAAGGTGTCACAATAGAAGATGTTGTTCAGTCATTTGATCAAATATTTCAAAAGAAATGGAACAAAAGAACGAGGTTGTTACAACAAAATATCTTGTTCAGTCATTTTATCAAGAAGTTTAAAAAAAATTGAACAATACCACGAGACTGTTTAAACAGCAGATCTTGTTCAGATAAATTGATCAAGTAATTTAAAAGAAGACGAAGCAAAGCGCAAAACTGTCACAACAGCAGATATTGCTCAGTGAATACATTAAGTAGCTCAAAAAAATTTAACAAAAGCTCGAGGTTGTCACAATAGAAAATCTTTCATTTCAAAACCAGTCATTTGATCAAAGGCCAGGCTGTCTTAATAGAAAATCTTGTTTAGTCATCTGATCAAGTAGTTCAAAAGAAATGGAATAAACGTGTAAGGCTGTCATAATTGAAAATCTTGTTCAGCCGTTTTATCAAGTAATTCAAAATAAATGGAACAAAAGCATGGGGCTGTCATAACAGAACATCATGTCCGAAAGTATATTAAGTAATTCAAAAGAAACAGAACAATAGAGTGAGGATGTCACAACAGTAAATATAGTTCAGTCATTTAATCAAGTAATTCAAAAGAAATGGAAAGAAAGCACAAAGCTGTCACAGCAAATCTTGTGTAATGAGTTGATCAAGTAGAACAGAAACAAAAGAAAGGTGTTGGGAACTCAGACAATAAGTTTATTGATCAGTTTATTTTTTTAAAAAATGCTTTTGATTCTTTTATCGGATTCTTTCCTTCAATGGAAACTCAAAGAACTTGCATTCCAAACGAAGAATTCCAAAGATCATTAAAATTCATCTATTATTGATGATAACATTCTTCGAAGAGTGGATAGTTATCCGGATTCATCGATATCAGGAATATCTGAATTTTCATGGCAATTCTATCGAAAGTACGTTTAATAATAAATTTATTTTGTTCTCTACAACTGTTTTTTATGGTCGATCGAAGTTTAAAAAAATAACATCTGAATATATAATAGTAGAAAAACACAAAAATATTTATTTTATGCAATTTATAATTATTGTTTTACTAATAAATATTTAAATTTTTTATTTTTTTTTTCTTTATTCGTTAAAAGAATTTTGAATTTTGTTTATTTATCTTGTCAACATAAATATGAGAGAGCTAACAGCTCTGCCCGTTAAAATGAAATTCACTACTTACTTTTAAATTCAAATATACAGAAATAATTCGATTTATTCAGGAATCAGTTTTTATCTATGCTTTTGATTGTTTTGATATATTGACTAATGAAATAGGTTTTTTAATTTTTTCTTTATTCTTTAAGTGCTTGTTTAACTTTTTTTCTATACAGAATATAAAATGATAAATTGTTTCATGAAAAATATCCTGAGACCTACGAAGTTTTCAAACGTAGCCAAGGAATTTGATTTACTGAATTTCCCCAACAAATCATTGTATTGTTTCAAAAAGAATTATTTAGCAATTTTGACTTTTCGAAAAAAAAAAAAGCGAAATTTAGCTTTATTTTTTATTTTTTAATTAGGAAAAAATTCACTATAAGAGCTATCAAAAAAAACATTCATTTTATTTACTTTTAACAAATTATTGAAAAATTATTTAATTTTTTTATTTAGTTATAAATTTTTCAAAATACATAAAATGCGAAATTTAACTACATATTTTTATTTATAATTAGAAAAAAAAAAGTACTTTGAGAGCTATTAAGTTAAAACAGCCATTTTGTTTTTATCAAACTAATTATTGATAAATTGTCTAATTTTTTAATTCAGTTAATGACAAAAATTATTATCTATTCTAGATATTTAAATACAGGATTTCAATTTTATGCTATTTTTTTTGTATTTAGAAAAAGGGCTTTGTGTTTTTCAAAAAGAACATCATTTTATGAAGAAAATTCCTTGAATGAGAACAATTAATAATTGAAATCTTTTCAGGAAAAAAAAATGAACTTTTGCATCATTTTAAAAGTAACAAGTTTAAATTACGCTTTTTTTTCCTTCATTCTTGAAATTCTCTGAAAAAGAACGATGAAGCTTTCTTTTGAAAAAAATGCTCAATTTAAGAGAAAAAATTGTTGAAACATTAAAACATAGTATTTAATTTCCTTCATGCTTTTGAAAATACTCCACGTCGTACATGTTCATTATTTTAAGTTTTCTAATCTATATGTATATTAGATATCATTTTATAATTTATTATTTTTTTCCTATCTAACTTTATATTTCTTTTATCATGCTTCCACCATCGTCCTTCTTTCCTCTTAAATCTCTTTTATCAACTAACTTCTTGCATGCTTCTCTTTTAGCCTTTTTTTCTTTTTTTTTTTTTTTTTTTTTTTGTAGAGTCTAAAAGTGTGTTATATATATAAATGTATCTCAAAATGTAACTGATTGTGCTGTTGCCAAAATTAAGGAAATATAACAACAATTATAAAAAAATATCAAACTTTTTTATTTATTTATTTATTGAGGAACAAAAAAAATTATGTTCTCAGAGAATAAAGTTCGATAATTAACTATTATATAATAAATTCTATAATACTAATTTATCATATTAAAATCCCTGTTTTTTTTTTTTTTTTTGGACAATAAATCTGCAATCAAATTTTTAACTACAGAATTTGAATTAGAAATTTGTATTATTTGTATTCTATTCAAGCATTTTTCGAAAGTTAAATATCTTTTTTTAATAAATAAAATATATATTGATAGAAGGATCGACTTTTTCTGTAGATCGTAAAAAATTCAATCGAAAACAGATATTTCTACACTAAGATTACTAAGACAAAATTATTTGTTCTATTGTGCCATTCTACAGGAAATTTTTCAAAAATTCATTAATATATCCTCTTCATTTCAGTCACGTTTCAAAAATGATAAAATTGATAGAAGAAAACAAAATAAATAAAATTATTAAAATTTTATAGCCATTCATTTTCCGTTTGCAAATATCGTATGTCTAACTGCATAAAAAATGAAATCTAAAATTATAAAATATATTTATAAAAACTCATAAAACTTGATTCAAATTCATTCAATTGTAACCATGAGACATTTAAAATGAGACTTAATAAAAAAAATTCATTTAAAATTAATATGATACCAAAAATTTTATTAGCTGCAGCGATATTTTATGATTTGTTTTACTTTATTTTAATATTAACCAGAAATATGCTTCGAAAATATTTCATCCATTTTGTAAAACTAATTTTTTAAATCGAACTTGTCAAATATGATCAAAAAATATTTGTTAAGAAAATTAAATTTCTATCAATTTATCTCTTAAATGCTAATTTTAATAATACTAAAATTTATTTTATATAACTTTTCAAGCACTATTAAAATATTGTGCTAGAAATATAGACTCTATCGATTATAACAGCATAACTATTTGTAATGGATTTATATTAGCAATATAATAAATAAATAAAAATTAAATAATATATATTCCTTAATTCATAAGACAGGTTTGTTTTCAAGATATTAAAAAATTGATAAAAACTTGTAATCTATATATTTGAAATATGCATGAAATCATTTACATACTAGCAAATATGCACATTTAAAGCATTTCAAACACAATTAATTAAGTGTACTAATTGATTTTATGTTTTGTGATTTTCTTATTTCCAGCTTTAAGCATAATACATCATTTGTGAGTCGGTTTTCCACTATACGACGTCATCGACCGCCATTTAATCATTCACCAATGACAAGAAGCCGCTGTAGTGACGTCAACACATCTTCGGATAACTTAAGTGGCCGGATGCGTCCGAGCGTGTCCGAAGATTCGGTGTCCAAAGATTTTTCAGAAACTTCTAAGCGGAATTCGGACGGTAATTTTTATAATCTGTTTAAATTAATTAAATATGGCTTTTAAAAAATATCACTGAATTCGAAATATGTTTCGTACTGTTGAGAATTCATAAAATATTTATGTATAAATATTTATGATCTAATCCCTTTTCTTCAGTAGCATGTGAAAATGTTTTGTCAAAGACACAAATTCTATAACAATTGATCCTAAACTTAAACTGAAGTATACTTTGTATTTTATTCGTTAGTTTTCAATTTTCCAGTGGGAATTCTCGGTATTTTAAGTAAAGTCAGTTAATAACTTATATTCAGGGAAAAAAATTGTCTACAAATATCTAACGAACAGGTTCTTTTAAGTATCGAACATTTTCAAACTGAGCATTTATTTGAATTTCAAGTTTCAAAAAAATAATAATAATAAAAATAAGAATAAGGAAAAAATGAAAAAGAAATGATTATTTTAAAACAACACAAGAATGCGAATAATTTAAATTTTGTATGAAATATTTTAAGAAATTTCCAATAAAAGAACTATGATTTTTTACAAATACATTCTTTAAACTTAATGTTGAAATTTATTTAAAAGAACACAATTAACCAAGTTGGGCTTCAACATGCATTTCTTGATTATTGAACAAAAAGCATGCTATGAAAAATCAGTAAGTAATCTTTAAACTAATCTTAGAAAACTATTTTATTTGTAAAAGTTTTGTATTATAATATAAATTATATATTAATCCTTAAGGATTTTTCAAAATGGAAACCTAGGTTTTTATTAATTAAATGATTCATCAACATTTAAACACCTAAAATAAATGGTAAATAAATTGCTTACAAAATTCCACTATAATAATGTAGCTTCGTCACACGTATCATATACATCCAGAAAAATATGAATAAAATAGATTTTAAAAACAGTTAAATAAAATATATTCTTATTCATAATTAATGTTCTAAATTAAAGTACAACAAATCAATAAATCTGAAGGATTTTAATTAATATAAAGCTTTTCTTTAATATAAATATTTTAACAATAAAAAAATTAATATTATGTGATTTTCTTTAAAAAATTATATTAAATTTTTAATTAAAATGCAAATTACTTTGCTGTAATTTATTTAATTTTATTTTTTGCATAAAAAAGTATTTTGCCACAAATTAAAAAAAAAAACTTATGATTACATCATTACGCTGTAATGGTGGCAATGTGAATTGGTGCTGCCATCTATGAAGTATACGAGATACTTAATTTGTAATCTAATGCTTTGAACTCTGGAAATTTTAATTGAAACTCTTTAAAAGAAATATATATTGATAAAAAAAGTAATATGATACAAACCGCTCCAGACTTATACATATTTTGGAGAAATAATGATCATATACTGCAATTTTTATCTAAAAAATTTTAAAATTTTAAAACTTTTAAATTAATCTGAAAAAAATTAATTTAAATTAATTTGAATTAATTTTTAATTAAATTTACGAACTAAGGTAATCATTTTTTTAAAAAAATCGGAAATTTAATAACTTAAAATATAATAGCCAGATTTTTGTGAAAATTAATAAAATTTTACCGTCCTAAAGAAATTATTCGTACATTTAGGCTTTTAAAAAAATAATATTTATTTATTTAAAGTTAAACCACTAATTTCATAAATAATATTCTCTTTTTTCATAATAAAAATTATTTTAAATTTATTAGATATAATTGTCATTTATGTTTTAGAGGCTTAAAGTAAAATTTGATGCAATCAAATCAAACATTCGCGTTTCTAACAATAAAGAGTTGAAAAAAAATAAGTAAGTTAAAAATTTGAATATGGAAGTTGACGGTGTTTTCTCTTAACCCAGAGGATCCTAGAAAAACTTGGTGTGAAATAATCATCCGTAAAGTTCGAAAAGTTCCCGCATGTATTGGTAAGATTCAAAGTTTTCAACCAAATCCATCACCAAATTTTTCTTCTCATTTTATCAATATAATGCACTTCACTTCTTTTCTTTTTGCTTCCGCAGCAAGAATTAAAAAAAAAATTAAATATATCATGATATTTCTACAGTGGTTCCCAACATTCACTCTGTAAAACCCAATTATTTTTTTTATCAAATTGTCGCCTTAGGTGATGATTTATTTTTTTGATTTGGCATTATGACATAAAATAATAAAAATAAGATTATAGGAATCGGGAAGAAAGAAAGTTGTGATATTTAAAAAAGAAAACCTGAGACTGAATTTAACAATATTTACTAAGCAAAATAATACTTGATTCCATATTAAAATTTATTAATAGCAGTAAATGGTTAAAATTATTCGTTATTTATCAAAATAAAATCTTTATTATTATTAAATGAAATGACAAACATTTTGCATTAAAATTTCAATATATATAACCGAAAAGAATAATAGTTGTTAAATTGAACACAAAAAGATTCAGATGCTTTTATTGTAAGACCATTGAACTGGTTTCGAAGACTTTGAAGATCAAACTATAATGTATCATATATTACTGGATGTTTTATCATATCCACCTAAATTTATCCCAAATATGGTAGAACACTGTAAAAAGTAATTGTTAATTTCAATTTAATTTAAATTATGTTATGATCATGTATTTAAATTCCATTTTAAATAAAACAAAGACGGAGCGCTACAAATTATTTAAATCCACTATTTTTCTTAAGTCCTAAAATATACGCAGAAGGGCCGAAACATTATAACCACCTGCGTTCCGCTACTTTTGACCAGCAAAACAGCTACAACTCAGCTTGGTATGAATGTCGAAATTTCTTGGTAAATTACTGAAGACAGATTGTAGCAAATGTCTAAGCAGCGGTCACACCAAATCGAGATATACCGACATGGTGGT
Source organism: Argiope trifasciata (assembly GCA_026543055.1). NCBI lineage: Eukaryota > Metazoa > Arthropoda > Arachnida > Araneae > Araneidae > Argiope > Argiope trifasciata. Next base: position 342,615 of record JAPMOQ010054958.1, on the reverse strand, counting down.
ATCTGATCTTTGAGCTGATTTTTCATGAAATCCTAAATTAATAATGGTTAAATTAATAATGAAATCCTAAATCCATTGGATTAAGATCCAGTAATTTAGGTGGCCAGAAGATTAACCGGAATTCATCATTATGCTCCCACTCCAATACAATTTGAGCCTTGTGATATAGATCATTATTATATTCCGTTTCGAATTGACAAGGGAGATGTTGCTACTGGCGATAGGTAGGATCGAACCTGGGACCTTATGGATGGTAGCCAGATGACATGATCACAAGACTAAAAGTGATCACAGTCTTGAGTATGTTATCTGGCTTATAAAGCTTCCACTACAATACTCCCCCTTCAGTAAGAGGTGAGACGAACGATATTTTTGTTTTTGTTAAGTAGTGATCTTATTGGCTGTTGAATTTTTAATGCGTCTTACCCATTTTTCTTTTTTGGCTGATTATTTATCAGGTTTTTTTCTTTATTTGCTGATTATTTATCAGCTTGATTCAATTTTATTTGGGTGATTATTTATCGCCGTTTTATTTAATACTTTTCGGGTAGAGGGCGCCACAACAGCTGAACGAAGGTTGCGTATTTTTGTTTATTTTCATCGTCCTAGGTCACCAATGTTGCTTTTGGCGATAGCTAGGATCGAACCTGGGACCTTATGGATGGTAGCCAGATGACATGACCACAAGACTAAAAGTGATCACTCAGTCTTGAGTATGTTATCTGGCTTATAAAGCTTCCACTACAGAGACGTCGTGTAAGAGCATAACTGATCCACAATAAGATTCAGATTGTCCACATCGATCATGGTCTGTTCTACCACACCTATAGGACCCACAATAATATCCCTCAAAGTATGGTATCCTCACCGCCAGGCTGTGCATGATCTATATGAGGGGAGCAACTGTTCCTCTGAAAAATGGTGTACTCTGACAAGACCATAGACACGATGAATAAGAAATCTTAGTTAATCACTATTCTACTTATCCATGGTGCAATCATGATGTCTCCGAGATCACTCCTGGCCTGTTATACCACAAGTCCCAGAAGAACGTCCTCCGAAGAAAAATAACTCAATCGCGGGGCTGTGCATGGCTTCTGTTACAAAAGAGCAATTATTTGCCTGACTTGAATATCAGCACGATGTAGGAGAAATCGTGATTAATCTGACCAAGTAGCTCTTTCCCACTTATCCATGATCCAGCCTCGATATTCTTTCATCCACTGTAGGCGTAGGTGACAATAATGCTTGGTCAACAGATACACATGAAGGAGACGTCTGTTGCCCAGTCTTATATCCAACAATGTCTGCTAAATTATGTGTTCCTAATATTTGCACTTGGAGATGCATTGTATTGAGTAGCTCGCTGAGCTATTGTCTGGTGCCAATTTTGCTTTACCTAACAGGGCAATGACTAATATCTTTTTCTTTTAATGACCGGTGGGCATCCAATAATTTGGCATCTACTGATGGCGTCACCGTCATTTATCAATTTTGCAGATACTGACAAAGGCAGTTCGTGAATACCCAATCAGTTGGGCTCTTTTTGCAATTGCCGGTTTCCAGCCTCCAGGCAATTACGACTTGCACACAATCATATTTGCTTGGATTAGCAAACTTTCGTATCACTTCAAAAGTCACTGCAAAAAAGGATTCCTTACCTTCCTCAGCAACAATTAAGTACCATTCCTACCTAATACATGGACTTCACCTAATTCAGACGAGTTTATTGAAAAATGGGAAGATATTCATAACATTTTTGCTCTTCAGTGTATAAAATCTACATTATGTTAGTGAGTTATATCTGCGATTCTGTGAACCAATGTATCCAAATTTCATAGCGGGCTTAAAATCGCCGAGTTGCCAAAAACCATTCCAGTAAAACAAAACAAGTTTCATTTACAAAATTTTTAATAATACATTTCAGTATCATATTTAATTTAATATTTTTCACAATAATAAGTTTAATTTGAGATATTTAAATGATTGTTGACCGCTTTTTGTGTGTATGGAATATAATTATCTCAGTTTGGGAACCACTGTATTAGAACCAGAAATTTTTAATTATTTCTTGCAAAACATGTATTGAAATGTATAAATTCATTTTTAAATACATTGAACTCGTTTTTCAATTAATTGTTTGGAAATAGCTTTTCTTCAAAGTTTTTTTTTTTTTATTTTATTTTTAAAGGGTATTCAAAGGATTTTTTAGTTTCAGAAAATAAATATTTCCTTCAAAATAATCTAATAATTTAGGAATGGCTAAGTGATACCGACACATTAAATTATCACTTATAGGAAAGAAAATAATAAAGTCCATCTTTATCTTGTCTCAACCATCAATTTGCAAAGTTTTTTCGATATTTTGTTTCCCTGGAACAAATGTCTTTTTATATATATTTTGTCACGTTATAGCTTTGCTTCTAAAAGGATAACAGACTGCTTATTTAATTACTCAAATGATATTCATCTAATTTATCGTGATTAGACTGAACTAAACCATTCATTCATCATAAAAAACTAACTAATGTTGCTGCCAAGCAAGCACAATGAGTAGTTTAGCATAGTCTCGTGACTTTTACTAATATCTGCACACTTTTTCTTCCATCTTCACGCAACTGCATGAGCATCAGATATCAACTTAGATGAATCAAAAATAGCTTAGATGAATGAAGTAGAACAACAGTCTAGTTCTTAGAAGTTGACTCGCCACATTGCTTGTCTTACAATATTATTCTGGTAGAATATAATGCACTGTAGAAATCAATTCATTTATGAAACATAATACTTTTTCTTCATTCTAGATTTCTTTTCAACAGAATTTATTGCTTTTATGAAATAAGTAATATATAAGTTAGATAGATATATAATTTATTTAGATAGATGCCATGCGTTTTTTTCCAACTTCTAGAAGCATCTGAAGTACCTATCAGCACTCTACGCAAATTTATCTCTTTATCTACTTTTAGATCTTTATCTTCTAAATTTCCTTCTTTCCATCTAAAGTAAAATTAATTATGTTTTATTGTATTTCATTTTCAATCGGATTGTATATTTCTCAATTTTTTATTCATTACTTCATAACTTTGAAATAAAAATAAAAATTAAATTCTTTAGAAATTAAATGACTTTTTTTCTGTCTGTTAAACTTTTTTAAAGAATTAATACATTCTTTAGTAATTCAAAAAAAGTCGTTTTTCAAACAAGGCTCAAGATTTATTTTTATTACAGAATGTAGTAGAATGGAGTGCACTTTGAATGGAAATTGAATGTAATTATAACTACATTCAAAAGCAAATAATTGAAAGTATTTTTTAAATCCGTTTTTTTTAACAAATCGATTTAACAGTAAAGACCGGTTACCTGCAAAAAGATAGAAAGATAAGGATTGCGCAGAAAATATATGAATGAAATACGTAGTTTCCCGATATGAAACCAAATTTTATTGATAATATTGCTTTGAAACTAAAATCATCTATCGAGGAAATATATTAGTAGAAAAACTAAACATATGTTTCAAAATTAAAATCCAGAAACTCCTGTTTCATAATAGAAACTAACAAACACTTGTTTTATGAATGAAAGCCCCAAACACATATTTTATGAATGAAGCCCTCAAATGCACCTTTTATAAAAGAAACCCGCGTTTGGTGATCGAAAATCCTAAAAATAAGTTTATAAATGAAACCGACAAGCACATATTCTATAAATGAAACTAACAAGCACATGTTTTATAAATGAAACTCGCCAGCCCATGTTTTATGAATTAAAGTAACAAGCAAGTGTTTTCTGAATGAAACCCACAAACACATGTTTTATGAAGGAAAGCCACGAATACATGTTTTATGAATAAAACCTCTAAGCAAACTTTTTAAAATAAGCATGTTTTCTGAATGGAACCAACAAACATACTTTCTATAAAGGAAAGCCGCAAAAGCACATATTTTATAAATAAAACAAACTAACAAGCACTTGTTTTATAAATGAAACCCTCAACACCTGTTTTATGAAGGAAACTAGAAAACACATGTTTTATAAATGAAATCCGCAAGTAGGTGTTTTACAACTGAAATTTCTTGATGAAGAAGCATTTTTCTCAGAATTAAGTGCTATTTTTGATTGTATGGTAGAGGCATGAGAAACTCCGTTGCTCATGTCTCTTATTATAATAATACAGGATAATACCTCTTTATTATAATAATACAGAAATTAATTTTAGATAAAGGATAATTCCCAAATCGTGGATAACATTAAAAGTCCTGAATTAACTAAAAAATAAAGATAGAAAGATTCTGTTTGTGAAGAAAGAATGAAAACGAAGCTAGTATCTTTTTGACATGGAACGGAAATTTTATTGGTAGCATATTTTACAGCTGAAATCATCAGTTGGTGTGTTTTGCTATTGAAATAATTAGATGAATATTTAAAAATTAAAATCATCAGATGCATTTTGCATTTGAATTCCTCAGATTCATGTTTTATAATCGAAATTATCAGGCTCATGCTTTACAACTAAAATCATCTGACGTATTTTGCATTTGAAGTCATCAGATGCATGTTTTACAACTGAAATATCCAGAAGAGAAGCCGTAAAAGGAGGATTCACTTTTTTCGAAACTAAAAAGCATATCTAATTACATGGCAGAAAACGAGTAACCAAAATTTAAAAACCATAATAATAAATAATTCACTTTTAAATTAAAATTAATTCAAATCTAGCTAAATTTTATTCATTTACAAAAAAAATCATCAAAATACTGTTTCTTCAGAAAAGGTGGGAATAAAACCGACATTTTTGAAACTGAACCGGCATCTGAAAAACCCAGGTGCTTATTTTCAAACTGAAACCATCAGACAGATATTTTCACGTTTCTGGTTCCTTTATAGAGCACAAGCAACAGAAATATAATAATATTAAATAAAGTTTATAAATCACTCTTAAATAAAGAGTGATTTATGAATCAAGGACAACCTTAAAAGGCATTAAGTTGCAACAACATAATAACAATAAATAAGTGCATAAAATAAATAAAATAAAATATAAATATAAATATGATTTTTTAAAAAGACAGAAAAATACTGTTTCCTTGAAAAATATAAAAAGGAAGCCGTTTTTTTTTTTTGTATATTTTATACTATAATGTTCTATCTGCGAGTAGTGTAAACATACCCTCTGTAAAAAGGGCTTGTGCAAACAAATGTGAAACATAAAGTAGGTAAGTCTTACTCTTGGACATAGTTTGCGCTACTGAAAAACAAGGGACGCTAATTTTGACTTAAAATCGCTGATAGCAATCAGCGGGCTCGTCGTTGACAAGTGCCGTTTCAAATAACAACATACCGTAAATTTAATATACAGAGTGGTTATAGTTAAAGATTTCCTTTGAAATGGTCACAAAAGGAAAACTACTAGACCAAATGTCATCAAGCTTGGCAATAGTTTAAAGGAGGCCATGAAAATTTCTTTTCTACCAAAAAAAGTTCGAAAACTCACCATCAGAAAGGAAACAGCTCTGTGTGAAATATTGTTAAGCCTAATACGACATGAAGACACCGGCTTCAAATGTGTTTCATCGTTTCTAAAACGTATTGCAAAGCATTTTCAATGAGTGTTCTCTCAAAAGCACTGTTTATGGTGATAACCTAAACAATTTGAGGAACTGAAAGATATGGCACACCAAGATGTGCGTAGCATTCCTCTAAAAGCTACTATTGAGAAAGCTACATCGCAGCAACGCGATATAGCTTTCAGAAAAAGGTTAATGTTACATGGGACATGCTTTGTAACATGTTTCCGGAACGATTAATTTTACATTTTGTCCTATTTAAACTAACAATATTGCGTACAAAATTGCTTCTCCCCTGGTTGTTTTTTTTTAACGGAGAAGAAATTCTTAAGATCTTTTTTAAACGATTACCAATTTCGATAACATTTGATCCCGTAATTTTCCTTTTATGACCATTTCAAACTGGAACTTAAATTATAATCACCCTGTATTTCGCAAGTGAGTCCATTACTATTAGGAATTTACTACTGAAATCATTAGATGCATAGAATCGAAATAAAACCATTTAATGGAAAATTGTCAAACGAGTAATTACAACTTCGAGCCTTACTTTTCACAGTTTTAAGCACCACTTCTGATTTCACAACACAACATGAGTTGTAGAAATGTCTAATTCCTCTAATCTTATTCTTCAATGATGAAGAACAAAAACATTTATATTCTGCATTCCTAATTACAATTCTATTCTTCGCAAAGCATCCTTCAAAGAGTTGTAGAACTTCCTACTTGTGTAAACTAGAATTTACCATTAAGATAATTATTTTAACAACAAATCTTAATTTTATGCCTGAAAACGGATTTCATCTCCATAATTTTTGTGCAATATTTTATTCTTGATGAATTGTTGAACTTTGCCTTGTATATGTCATTGTTTGGATTGATATATTAAACTTGTTTACAAATAATATATCTTTAACACATTAATAGCACTCTTTACGGCATTTCATGATATGTT
>JAPMOQ010054958.1:306179-329906 GCA_026543055.1 Argiope trifasciata | reverse complement strand
ATATAAACGTTATTTTTATATTATGTAATGTTTTTAGCCAATAAGGTTGATTTCTTGGTTTTCTTTCTCATAGATAGCAAAGAATTCCTTTTTAGATGTCTATCATTTCTCCATCCATAGAAAACAAAAAATAAAAACGGAGAAAAAAATGGCTCTGTATGCTTATGAAGCCATTAAACTCTTTTGATAGAATAGGTTTGCTAAAGATATTTTCTGCAGACATCTTGTCTGTGATTTTCCTACTTTTTCTTTCGTTCAAAATTACAATATTTTTTTCGCAATCCTCAGAACAATTTCCCAAAGTCAAACAAACATGTTTTCCAGATGACATATTTTAATTTGAAATTTCTCTAGATTGTTATTTTACTGTACGTTAATTTTAAGTTCAAACATCAACCTCGATTAGCTGTCGAAAATCTAATTTATGATCCAAAGTAAATGATTAGATGTTTTTAATCAGTTGGAATTTTTAACACTTTGTCATAATTTGCAAAAATTTAGCAATTTTTAATAAAGTGTTCTGTACTCTCTGGAATTTTTACTTATTTTTAAATATTTCATTTCAAATAAATAAACAATTGAACATAATTTTACCAAATGAGTTTTGCCCTCTTAAGGATACGTAAAAAACAAAATTTTCAAAATCTGATTTATTTGAAATTTTTATGACAGTCTTATTATATCAATTTAAAGATGTAAAAATTTAGAAATTGTCTCTCCAAAATTTTCTCGTGTATTTTCTAATAAATCAGTTATTTCAATCCCCTAAAAATTTACTTACAAGATTATGAATTTTATTAAGAAGCAGTTTTTTTTATTTTCAGAAACCCGTAGATAGTTGTACCTTGTAATATAGTAAAGAAAATATATGCTTTTGACCTTACGCCATTGGTCATACAAAACGTCACAAGCGTTGTTACAAAAAAGACTATCAGAAGTTATTTTTGGTGAATTTGGGTAGCGACTAATCGGTGATATGCAATAAACCTTTTGCTCTCTAAAAGTAGCATTTTGCTTTCTAAATAGGTAATTACTACTTAATGCATAGTAATTTTTTAATAAAAGTACTTGTTTATTGGTCTGATATATCTAAGAATGTAATTAGTTAAAATAGAAATATCAGAAAGCCTAAATAGATTTTAGTCGTTCCTTTGCACTAGTTGAAACCCAGATTTGACATCGATCTAATAATGCATTTAAGGCATCATGGACTACATACCCTTTATTTAACCTCTCACACACCATTAAAGGCTGTGCATTAATTTAATGTTTTATTTGTTTATTTTTTAACTTTGTTAAAAATACATATATATTTCAGAGCAATGAAAAAGTCCATGTCTTACGTGAACAAATATACGTTAAATTGCTTTTCTGAGTGCATAGTGCTTTTGAATTATCTTATTTACCTGCATGTAAAAATACAGATTGGCAGACGATAAATCTCTTGAAATTTAATTCAGATCAGGATTTTAAAATAAATTTGTGCATCAAATTTTATAAATCTATCCCCTCTTTACAATAATTTGTTTGCAGGTAATTGGGCTACCGGATAAACTAACTTCCTCTGAATCGAAGTCTTTCAGAATCGGATAGAAATCTGTAAATTTGAAACAACGATCATCGATCAAATTTCATCATTCTAATCGAAGTGAATTTGTGGTATTGTTTTTTTTAGACAGCCGAATTAGCAAAAATATGTTAATTTAATTCAGTGACGTCTGAAAATATGGAGGTTTATCAAAATCTGGAGTTTCATCTCCGCTTTTTATAAAATAATTGTGAAAGCCTTATTTGTAAGCAAAAAATAAGCTACTTTTTTGTTTTTAAAGTCTCTCTCTCTCTCTGTCTTTGAGCTTTGAAAATGATTTTTTGCTATGATAAATTTTCAACATGTTTATCTATATAATGGGGTGCCATATGGTGTCGAATTTTACGTTAATCTATGATATGGTGTTTATTTTATCCTTGCACAAATTGATGCTTAAAATAACTCAGCACCATTCGTTTAATGTAAATCCCGTGAACATCTATTGACTCCATAATGTGTTGTTACAAACACTAAGAAATAATTTATGGGGGTTGATTTTTTTTTTCATTTCATTTTTTTAATTCCGCACATTTCTATTTCATTTCAGTTTTTATAATAAATATACCAATTCATTTAGCATCAAACAATTTGCTCTGCATATTTTTTTTCAAAATAAAGATTTATTATTTTGAGACACAATAATTGATTCTTTATGCCTCTCTAAGTTTCTAAATGAAAGGAGTAATTTGAAAACCAATGATAAACATTGTTTCTTCCAGCCTCCCCCCGCCTCTTTTTTTACTAACAAATTTTTAATTTAATTTTTAAAATCCTTTCTTTAAGAGGATTTTTTTTATGTAAAGTAGCAATCAATTAAAAGGTACACAATTTGGCAAAATTTGTCCTACAAAAAAATCAATACAAATTATCTGACGAGTGATGGTGAAAAAATGAACTTATTATTTTCACAAAAAATAAATAAAAAGGAATTCATTAGAAAAAAATTTGCTTTTATTTTTAATGTTTATGTTGTAAAAATGATTTTAAAAAATTTATGCATTTTCAGAGGAAGAAACAGAAGAACCACGTCTGACAACGTTGACCAGTCAACACAAAAATGCCATCAGAGCTTTAAGAAAGGTACTGAAATAAATATCTACAGTATTTTTTTTACAATATTTTTGTCAAGTATTTGCGCCTAATAAAGTAAGACATAGGTTCTTTATTTTTTTAAACTCATAAGAGTTATTAAAATACACGAAAGTAGAGAATAAAGTTATTTTATTGACAAAAGTTTTGTACATTTGTGGATACTTTTAGACATAATCTCCAAGAAGATTCAAACATTTGACATTATTGTTTTCCTAATCCCTCTATTATATAAAGTATGTTTGCCTGATCTTCTATCAAAAAGCTCTAAGTTTTACCCCTGTATCAAGGAATGTTGTCACCAGATGTGTCTTAATATAATTCAGAACTTTTGGACTTCAAAAATATGAGGATTCATCTCAATAACCAAGGCGCCTTAAATTTTTATTTTCATTGAACAGAATTTTTATTTTGACATTCCAGCAAGTTTTACATTTAAGGTAAAAGACAAAAATCACTCGGATCTAAGTCGCACTCTCTATGAAGAAGCTGCTGTGCCTGGTGGTAAGAACTCGGCTTGTGGGCCGTTTGGTTTCAGGTTCCAGGCCAATTTCACCGAAGAACCTTCTTGTAATTGGGTCTGTTGCACGTTAATCCATCAGGTCAAATATCCTCTCGCGTGTATACATATCTCTCTGTGTGTATATGCCGCCCTCTGTGGAGAAGGTGTGCCAGCTCTGGTGTCGTCTGACCGCGACTCAAAATTACAAGGTTCATCCCAAAACAGCCCTAATATTGATTTACAACGGGAAATTAACATAAATAAACTAAGCTAAACCATGAAGAAAAATGAAAGAACAAAATTACCACAACAGATGCTGAACAACGAATTAATAAACTCCGATGGTATCTCGAAATAAAAGGTCAAAATCGTCCTTAAAGAGTCAGCCGATCAGTTTTCTGAAATTACAATCACTGAAAAGTAAATATTTAGGCATTGTTATTCCATATTCTTTATTCAAAAGAAAATTTTAAAGACGAATTCAAAATTGACTAGAATTTACAAAGGAATGTTATGGTTCAACTTATCACACTAGCTGCAATGTTCTATGAAAAGGGGATTGTAAACCTGGTCAAAGTATTTGACAAATGTTTGAATCTTCACAACAAATGCGCCAAAATCTAATGAATTTTGTACTTCTCTTGGTACAAAATTCTTTTTTTTTTTTAATTTATCTATTTTTAAGGTTTATTTGAACTTGGGAAAAAAGGATTTTGTTTAAGTCATTAAATATTTGTATTAAACAGGAACGTTGAAAATTATCTCATTGTAAACAAAAGGAGTAAATATTGTATAAAAATTGATAAATTTGATATCGGAACTTGAAACACTCTTACCCAGGAAGTACTAAAAGCTTTGACTTGAATCTCTTCATTTTATTATTTGTTTTGATTAGGAACTTACCCAGATGCGTTTCTTAATTTTTTTTTAAATATATATATAATTGAGCATTAATACAGTGTTTTTTATATATCAATATGATTTAAAGATTTTTTTATTCTTACGAAGAATAGCATTTATCATGCTGCTTTTGAAAAACATGATATTTCAAAAATAACATAATCAACAAAATTAATCAAAATTCAATATTAATCAAAAAAACCATAAAAGACTACCTTATTTTTTTCATTGAACCATTTTAAATAAGTCAAAATCATAAATAAGGTAAAATAAACATCTGATTTCTTATTTTTCTAAAAATAAACTTAACATTCTAGACTTTATACATAAAAAGGAAACTTTTAACCACGAATTTATACTATTAATTTATCCAAACGATGTCACCATGACAGTTAAATTTTACTCGGAATTCATCAAATAATGCTAAAGCTCATGAAAAATTATTATATTTATTATGTTATTATTGATTATGTATAATGTTATATGTTATTGATTGCATATAAAGTTTGCAATTTTTATTACATAAACATGTAATTACTGATTATATATAATACTACAATGCTAATTACAATTGCATGCATGTTATAGATTATTATTGATTGCATAGAATGCTATAACGTTGATTAAATATGCATGTAATACATTAGTATTGATTACATACAATATTATAATGTTGATTACATATATCATTATAATGGTGATTGCATGTACATGATATATGTTATTGATTGATAATATGATAAGGTTACTTTTATTTTAAATTTTGCTTTAGAAATAATAATAAAATGAAAAATGACAATTTTATTTATTATAAATAATAATTAATTCATTAAATTTAATTAATTTTTACCATTTAAATAGAGTTTTAACAGTTTGAAAGGAAGTTCGATCTGTAAATGCAAGGATTTCCGCATTTTTTATATTTGCTCAATTCTTGCGAAAATCAATAATTTTTTGATGCATAATAACTAAAATAAAAATATTCTTTATCGGCCTAAGTAGGAGCTGATTTTTTTTAAAAAGAATTAGATTGCTTGTTACATATTTTATTCTTAATCTACAAATTTCAACAAAAGTTTCTTTTTTTAAAAAAAAATTGTACAAACTTTCTCATATAAATTCACTAATAACTTTTATTAATTATTATAATTAAAACCACATTACAATAATTATTGAGCAAATTATAAAAATAACTGATGTGATCATTCATAATCCTTTTTTATTCCTATCTTCATAATCCTTTTACACCGTTTCTACTGCTTCTGCAATATAGTTGAAGGTTCATTACAATTTCTTTAAGGTTATTTTCACCGTTAGTTTAATTATTATATACATACAAAACAAATCATTTTGCTCCAGATAAAGTACAAATAAATTTTATAAATTCAGTTAATAGTATGCTAAAAATTATTTTAATTCAAAGGAAAACATGAAATATATTAATCAGTAAAAATATACATTAAAAGATTTGGAGAAAATCAAAACTTTGTTTTGAGATAATGTATTATTATAAGCCAGATATTACAGATTTATTTTTAACCAGTTTTGAAATTCACCCAATAGATCACACTAATTTATGATCTTTTTTTTTTATCCTCAGATCAAATACTTCGTTGCAAGAAGAAAATTCAAAGAAGCTCTTAAACCATATGACGTGAAAGATGTGATAGAACAGTATTCTCAAGGCCATGTGGACTTACTTGGCAGGGTAAAAAGCTTACAGTCCAGGTAAGCTTCCAGATTCGACTGCCTAGCTTGCATATATTTTTGTTTTTAAAGGGTAAAAGAACTTTGTAGGCTAATCTAAGCGAAAGAGACAGGCAAACTGAATATATATAGCAACTCCGGAGAAAATTTTATTTATCTATCTAAAGGGTGATTATAATTAGAGTTACGATTTCAAAAATTGATAATTGAGGGTTTTGCTGCAAAAAAGAAGGAACTCCGATTATTCAAATTTGCAGAAAGCTGTAAAGATGTCTAAAAATTCTAAGTTCCAATGGAACAGGCAGCTCTCTCTCTCTTGAATAACGCGAGAACAAAGATTGGAGCTTCATTTTTTTGCACCAAATGAACAAGGATTTTTTTACAACATGTAATTCTAACATTGTGCATGTAACTCTAAATTCCCTCAAGTTAGAGCTACATCCTTTGGGCAGAAAATCCTGCAATTTAAAATTATTGGTCAGAATGACGATATTTTAGCAGAAAAATCGTAAGTCAGTGGAATTGTGCTCGATGAAAGAAAAAAATAGTTCCAAAATGTGCTGGTAGACGGCGCTATCAGGGTTCACATTGTTTAAAGATATAAGGATTACATATACGTGACATGCTCACCGCAGACATAGCTGCCTTAAAAATGCAGAAGACCAGATTTTTGCCTGAATGCTTCATCATGACTCTGATTATGAAGGAGCGCGGTATGCTCTTGAATTTTTTTTTACAGGAATGATGACTATGCGCTAACAGATGCCAGGAAGCTTCGGACATTAAAATCCATAGAATCGAATCCAATAACCACAAATGTCTTTGCTTCCTATGGCATTTGCCATTGGACAAGCCCGTTGTTACAAAGATAGCGATTTAAGCCGAAAGGGAAAGTCTCTAGTTTTTAGTAGCACCAACTAGGGACAAGATTATGACTTTGCCACTCAAGCAACACTTATTCGCTTACATACCCCTTTTTACAGGAGGGCACATTCACATCTCACAGATAGAACTTAGGAATAACAAGCATGCCCGAAAAGGGACTCGAATCCAGGAAGCCCAGATCAAGGGGATGACACGCTACCCCTATGCCAGGACGCCGGCCAAATTTCTAACAAACCCCTGAATATACTTTTTTTTCTTTTTGATTTCAATATTCCCATATTTAACGAAATCGTTTCTTTTTAATCTTTCCCCTGACAGCGTCATCTATCAGCGCATATTAGAAAATTTTTTTCATCACCAAACAAAATTCCATTGCCTCACGATTGTTCTGGTAACATATCAAGTCATTCTGACCAGTATTCTTAAAGTATTGATTTTTGAAATCATAACTTTATTTATAATCACCCTGTACTTATATATATTTTCACAAATTACAAAATTTGTTACAGAATCAATGGTTAAGAAGTTTATAATATTAAATCAAGAGTAGAAAAATACATTGTCTTATGGTAAGCGAATTAATGAAATAAGTGCTTCGCTATAAACATGTATATACGGAATCCCTAATTAGGTTTAACGTGTTAAATTTGCAGGATATTAAAAACAAAAGTAAAAAAAATAATCCTGATGAAAACCATTTATTTATTCATTATTTTAAAAAGTTGCATTTTTTTTTTTTTTTTTACAAAATAAATATCAATCAGCTCAAAGCAAAAATGCCTAAAATCGTCTTATATGGTGGAATTAAAAAAAGTTTCATTATTAAAATAAACTAGACACTTCTTTTAGTCCTCTTGCTCTGTTCTGGCTTATCTGACACGAAATTTTTTGAAGTTATTAAGAAAAGTGATGGTTTGAAGTTATTTTTAAAAATATGTCATGGTTTTGTTAGTTAGGATATTGCTTTACTTTTCTGGAAAAAGAATTTTCTTTTATTGAACATTTTCCGCAATTTGTTGAAATAGTTCGAGTCAATATGTTCTTTAGTGTTTTATCTTGATTGTACTTAAAATCTTATACTACGTATAACTAATTTAACCATAAAGGATAAAAATATTCATTTGATTGGTAAACCGATTCGTCAGCAAAAACAAAGTCTCCTAAATAAGCATATCATCTTTGGGTGGCTTGGGAAAAAAAACATAGAAATTAAACTTTTTTTTATACATATGAAAATGCGCAATTGACGAACAATTATTTTTTTACTAATTAAAAATGCTCCAATTGACGAACAATTATTTTTTTACTAATTGAAAATGCTCCAATTGACGAACAATTATTTTTTTTACTAATATGGAAAGGCTTAATAGACGAACAGTTATTTTTCACTAATATGAAAATGCTACAACTGACCAAATATTTATTTTTTTACCAATATGAAAATACTGAAACTGACACAATTATTTTTTTCCTACTATGAAAATACATAATTTACGAATAATTATTTTTTACTAATATGAAAACAATAAAACTGACGAGCAATTATTTTTTACTGTCATTAAACTGTTACAACTGACAAACAATTATTATTCTTATTATTATTATTTTACTAATATAGAAATTCTGAAACTGACGGATAATTATTTTTTTACTAATTTGAAAAGGCTACAACTGACGAACAATTATTATTATTTTTACTTTTTTTTGCTAATATGAAAATGCTACACTTAATTAACAATTATTTTTTTACTAATATAAAAATGCTACAATTGACGAAAAAAATTTGTTAATATGAAAAAGCTACAATTGACAAACAATTATTTTTATGGTTGATGAATATTATATGTCAAACAAACCATCCAAATACCGCAAAAAACATTGCATTTATGTGATTTTAAATATTAGTTTTAAAGTCAGATGTTTAAACTGACAATTAACCAAAAGAAAGTTACATTTACAAAAAAAAAAAATCAATCAATACATTATATCACAAAAAACAAAAACTAATCGCTGAATACCCTCAAAAGATTACATGATAATCATAGATTGACTACTGCGACCCAATGGAAGAAACACGAAAAAACTTGAATGACCCAACCACTGCAACAGCAACACTGGCGGGAACTATAATTGAGTCCTAAGAGCTATCCCTGGCCACGGTACAATCCTTCCCTACGAAAATACGATAAGTCAGCGATAGAAGGAGACAAACTCTCGCCTTTTCATATCCCTTCAGAGTGACGAGATCCAACCTCAGGAAGCATCTCATCCTCATTTCGAGGTCCTTCCTCTCCTCTGGGAATATATAAAATCTAGCCTATATTAGTAGCATGATTTTCAAATGGTACTGGTTGTTACTCCTGATGGGAGGTAGCCAATCCCTACCTTTTTGTATACCCACCGGTGTCTAGAGAACTAACCACCATGCCGGAAAATTCTCATCCTCAATTACGAGGTATGCTCTTTGGGGCAAGATGACAGGGTAAAAGGCAAGTTTGATGTATGGTATATTTCCACTCTTAATTTATCACTGGGTATAAACCCGAGCGTATCTGGTTGTGAAAATTAAACAATAACAAATTAATTGTACAAGAATTATATAAGACATGTCTGGAAGTTACACGTAATCCAAATAGAAAACATAAAGTAATTTTTTTATCTATAATACATATTTTTCAATTGTTTTTAACACTTATATTCAAATACGTAAACTTCATGTTTAAACTTTTAATGTATTTATTTTCAGCTATATCGTGTATGTTCTATTTTTTTAATTCCTATTTGTCCCGATTTTTGAGGGGGGGTGGAATGTAGATCCCTGAAGTTATATCGACTATATTATATGGGTTATTTTGGGTTATGGGTATGAGTTATATTGACCTAAATGTAACATAATAATAGCGTAAACGTAATGTAATAAATACAAGCAAAGCAATAGGTTAAATCTTATACTTTTCTGCTTAAACTTGCTTTATTAACTTGCTTTTGACATACATCGCCTCGCGAGCTAATAAACAGTCACGTTTGGGTTGTTTGCTAATGATGATCGCCTTCACATCATTGTCCTGAATCTTTTTTATGCAAGATATCTAGTACACTCACAATATTGTGGGAAGAATACCCTGAAATTGGTAAAAGTAAAATTCAAAATGTTCAGAACTTATGCTTATATTTTATTAATTTGTTGTTGTTAGATTGGATCAAATATTAGGAAAAGCTGGATCAAAAGCTAAGGATGTTTATGAATCAAAAGTAAGCTTAGCTTGCCGCATAGTCAAAGTTGAGAGAACTGTAAGTAATGATTTATTTTTATTTCTTGCTATACTTTAATAACGCCAACTCTTTTTATAACACTGATTCAAAAATTATAACACTTCATTTGATCAAAAAGTAATCGAATTCGTGCCTGTTGTTGCAGGTGGAAGAAATCGACAGCAAACTGGAGCAACTGATAGAAATGTACCTCTCTGACCGAGTCAACTTTCCTCCCAATTCCATAGGCACCCCTCAGTCTCTACCATCCCCCATCTGCTGCACGCCACCCCCTTCCGCTATTCCGATTCTGTCGGCAGTTCCCAAACCGAAGCGTTCCATACTTCATAAGGAACATTCCTCGTCCGAAGGCACATCCCCATCAGTTCCAAGAAGCATACATAGGTATATTTAAAAATTTTCTGAAAGAAAAATTATCGTGTTTGACATTATATTTTTACGACAAATCGTGTGGTGGGTGTGCAATCAGAATATCGAATGATTATTGCGATCCCCCTAAGGCACATGGGAAAATCTAAATGGTTCGGAATGTCGTGACAGTATTAGTGGGAATTATAATTGAGCCATAAAGGCCATGGCCACTTATGGTACAATCCATCTCACTGGAAGCCGCTTTCGTCATCAATATGGTATAATCGGCCCCCACATCATTTATGTACCCACCAAGGCCTCCGTCAGCCACCGTCCCTTATCTAAACGCCTTATCACAGGGCGAAATATTGTCGGCACTTTCCATCAGCAATGACAACGAAAGTGACACCACTTGTGCGACATCACTTCAAAGTTTCACTTGATTGGTTGAATTTCGTTTGCAAATAATATTTCCGTCACTATCGTCGGCATTTTCAAACTGGTTAGAAAAAGTTATCAATTACGAAAAACTTGCTTGACTGGCTCTGGAGGGTAGAAATGGAAAACTGCTGACGATATTCTGCTCTGTGATAAGGTCCTAAGGTGACCCTAGTATGTCAATATAATGAGAAGTTCGACCAGTTTGGTAACGGAGGATGACGGTTTATTTCATTAGAAGACGCAAAACACTTATACTGCTATATAAAGACATCACTTACAGAAGACAGCAGCACACGTGCAAACAGCAATTCATTATTAAATATCAGCAGAACAGTCCTCAGAATGTTTCTAGAAAGTCGTCTCGTGATGTACTCCAGAAAGAGAATTCATGCTCTTGTGAGGGCCTCAGTTTTTATTGCTTCTAGACAGAATTTATTCCATATCGGAACTTGACCTTGAATAGAGATATCGAAGTAATTCTTGTATTTTTGAAAACCTTAATTTTTTGATCGGGTTTTTATTATGATCAAGTGTCTTGGACTTAACATACATACAGCATCCTTTAAGAATACCTGTAAATCTCTTTTCCGTGATAATATAATCAGTGCAGGTATGAAATATTACAGATTTCTAATGAAGAGCAATCCTTTCTAATTGAAAGATTGTATCGTACTAAATTAGATTTCTAGTACAGAATACACAAAAGTCGCCATCATTACAGAATCTATATATCCAGACTGCTATATCGGTTGATTTTTACTTTTAGGTAGTAACGGCGCACCAAATGGAATAATCTGATAAAATATGGTGTGCAGCTTCCGAAATTTTATTCATTTTCTCCTTTATAAGCTGCTTTCGATCATGTGTAAAGTTCGTTGCTGAAGTATTATGTCATACTTTCATTGCCTTCATGGGCGTTGCTGTACTGAGTATGATGTAATGCTTCTCGACTGTCTTTTTCGTGAAAAATAAGCCCTCTTTTAGTATTCTTCAAGTATTATGGC
This sequence comes from Argiope trifasciata, assembly GCA_026543055.1. Taxonomy (NCBI): domain Eukaryota; kingdom Metazoa; phylum Arthropoda; class Arachnida; order Araneae; family Araneidae; genus Argiope; species Argiope trifasciata. The sequence goes on along the minus strand of JAPMOQ010054958.1, from coordinate 318,166 downwards.
AGAGGGTCATTACTTTGTATAATTTATGCTTATTTGTCTTATACGTAGTTGCTGTATATTTGTGTACTATTATTGTAAAATATTAGAGGGACCGGAAAGTAATGTCGACTCTAAGCATATCGACATTCTTTAATCATTTATAGATTCACTACATACTTCAAAGACGTGCCAAATACATGTTAAAGTAAGAGAGACGTGTTTTTTTTTCTTTGGCAATTTATGGTGAAACGGCATGTTAAATACAAGAAGAGGTAAATGTCCAGCATTGTAAGCATTTCGAGTGTCATAAAGGCAGTGACGCAACAATTGGGACTTAACACATTTGCGATGCTTATCTAAACGCGTTAAAGATTCGTTAAGGCCAAAGGTGGTTTTCTAACTTTGAATTCGGTCACTTCGATCTTTCCGATTCTGGCCAATCAGTAAGACCAACAGCTTTAGACAATGGCATGCTAAGAACGGAAGTTGAAACAAATCCGTGTCAAACATCGACCTGCTGTCAAGCATTTGTCTGTTTCTAAATCTGACACATTTTTCAATCCCTTACTTTGAAGGAAAAAAACTATTTATAATTTTTTTAACTACTGATCTGTAACCAAAGTTGATTGCATAGATTTATACCCAACAATGTTAAATCTCAGTTACCTGATTACAAATTTGACATCTTTTGCGACATTTTTTTGAAATATCCTATTTTAAGTTCTAATATGTGGCCAATTGATTAAGCAGAGCACACATTGCGCCATTAAGTTTAATTGATTTGCCAATCAATAAATGACCTTTTGTCTCATTCTAAATTGATGTATTTTTCACATCCTTTCCTTGAAAAAAAAGGGTTTTTTTTAAGATTGATTAATTACTAATCTGCAGCCAAATAATTGCATAGGTTTGCAAAAATACCGTTAAACCTCATTGAACAACCCCTTAATGATGAAGAAAAAATTAAATTATCTTTTTATATGAAAACAAAGTAGTGAAAACAATAACTCGGTTTTCTTGAAGAATGAAGCATGTTTTTTATTCATTTGCTTACTAATCCTTTACCAAATGTAATGACATGTTAACTGCTTTTCCTCATAGAGTCCACTCTGATGTTAGTCAAAGGGTGAAGAAAAAAGTGACTTTAAGACATTCACTGGATGGCGAACCAGGATGTAGATCTTATCCCCTTGAGGAGAGTAGCCTCGAAGGTAGTTTGTCATCCTTTCGCGAAGCTTCTCAGTCCACTGGACACATCTCCTTCCGAGAAGACAGCCAACCGACGTCGCCAACCAGTGGAACTGCCACATTCTCATCCAACTCAATGCTAACAACCGTCGAGCAGCATATTTCTTGCCAAGCCCCAAAAGATACGTTCACCTTGGACGTTCCAGACGACGACGAGCTTCCTACAGACTCAACTACTAATAAATGTATCACCAAAAAGGAATCTCAGCAGCTAGATCAAGGAGATTCAGCCAACTGCAGCTCAGATCTGAGCTCTCGAGGGGAAAATGATAGCAAAGAAGACATTATGGAAGCTGTTGGAGGAGATCAGTAGTAACTTTCTCTTGGCGAAAATTTTCCCGCCAAATGCTGAGACGAAATAATTTCTCTGAGTACACATAGACATTCTATGTGTACTAATTACTCAACTAATAGTAATGAAAAGGACATAGAAACACTGAAGAGTGCGATCCTTATGCCAATGATGCGCCAGATCGCCAAAACAGGCACAAACTCAAAAGAGTAGTTAAGGAAACTAGTCATATTTGTTGAAGCTGGAATTGATGTTTTAAAATGATGTGCAATTTTTAACCATCTATTGGTTGATTGCAAGAATGTGTAAATTAAAAGGAAGGACATATTTTAGAGTTTAATACGAGATTCATTCTGCATATTTTCGTTCAATAATCATCATCGGTAGTAAATATTTCATTCTTGATTGATTAAATGTAATTTTGTTTTACAATTTACTCGATTAAATTAAGCAGATTTATTATTTTTAGAAATTTATTAAATTTCTTTTTTCCAGAAAACTAGTAAGAAAATATTGACTTGTCCACGTCTGTTATAATATCTGAAGATGCTATTTATCTTTTTATAGACACTGTTGGTCCGGAATAACATTGTCTTTTGTCCTCTCTCTGAATCTTATGTAGAAATGCTATTCTTGCATTCCTTTTAGAAATATTTAAGTTTTTTAATGTACTATTGAAGGGCAAACTATGCATTTTTAAAAATACTCCTCAAAAAATCCTCTATTTCCTTATAAATAATGCTTTGAAATTTTTTTAAGTTTCATTCCTTTTTTAATTAATTTCTGACTAGCCTATATTTTAGTTGGGAAAACGTTTTTTAAATATTCTACTGCCGTACCTTATTCCTCCTGTTTCCTATTGTATGCTCTCACCCTTTCAGATATATGCGAAATGATTTCAGAAAGATCTTTGGAAATCAGATGTAGCAGTAAACATTAATTTTGTTTCTGTTACTAACCTCGGAATTGTCCAGCAGGGCTGGACAGTCCCCATGAATCCGAAAACGTTTAAAAAGTCCAAAACAGTTGAGGTTCCTAGAGGACCTTCTTTATTAAAACCTAAACAGTCGAAAATATAAGTAGGGGAAGCCATATAGGCCGAATGCCAATGACACTCAGGGTACGTATATTATATATATATATATATATACACTTTTGAAAAGTGAGGGCTCTAATGTGACCACACAAGACATTGATATAGAGATTCAGCATAAGAGAATGCATGGGATAAAGTAATATCAACTCTATGATATAAGACGGAGTAGTAAAAGTATGGGATAAAAATTAGAAATAACTGACATTTCTAATATGGATTTTAATTTATTAAGCGCTTTTGTCATATGTCAATAGGGGCATTTGACAACATGTGTAGTATTTGACATAACTGGACATTTTTTTTTTATCGAAGCATTTATAAAATCCCCGTGCATCACAAAGTAACACACGGGGATTACAGAAGTAAGTATTCAACACATAACAAAAAAAAATAAGAAAATTTAACAGTTATGAAGGATTAATAAAAGAATAAAATAAAATAAGATAAAAATAAAATAAGAATAAAATAAAATAAGATAAGATAAGAATAAGATAAGATAAGATAAGAATAAAATAAAATAAGATAAGATAAGAATAAAATAAAATAAGATAATGTAAGACACTGTTAAATTTTCTTAATTTAACAGGTGTCAATAATAAATTTACAAAAATTTTCAAGAGTACTTCTGGTTGAAACTTGATGAAAATCTGGAGACCACTTTATATTAATGGCAGGGAGAGCCAGTCTTAGTTTCCATCTTGCTCTGGCAAACTTGGAACACATAACTGGACATTTTATATAATTTTTGTATAACTATTTAAAATGTAAACATTTCCATATTATAATGTTATTACTGTACCTGTGAATTATCAACCATTATGCATAATGGGCTGATGATTATTGCATTGAACAATGATAATGAAACAAGGGATAAGCATATAAAAAAGCTTGAGAAAAACGCTGAGTATATAATTTTAATAATAACCATTTTCTTAAGTTTTTAAGAATACTCAAACAACTCTGCACTAAATAAGTTAGAAACTTAACTCAAAAAACATACAGGAGTTGTTAACAATTTGATTTTTGTCTCTGTTCTCTGATGATTTTAAGAGTATTCTTTCGTTCTATATAACATAGAAATACAATCCAAAAGATCAGCTTTTCTATTTTTGTCACTATTCTCTTATGATGATAAAAATGCATTTTCTTAATTAAACCTTAAATCCAATCCAAAAAAAATCTGCAATTAATTTTAGTTTCTCATTTTATTTTTACACACACAAAACTATTTTGTCTTTTCGCTGATGTCCTAAGTGTCCTCGTCGGCAAAAGTCTGCAAGGGTTCTAAAGGTTGACTCGATCGGTCATCAAAATAACTGATGACGAATTAGAATCAGAATCACTGATGACGAGTCAAAACCACGGATGGTGAATCAGCATCACTGATGACGAATCAGAATCACTGATAACGAGTCAAAATCACTGATGATGAATCAGAAACACTAATGATGAATTAAAATCACTGATGATGATTATTGTAACGAAAATTTCCAAGGAAAGCTTTAAGAAAATTTTCAGAATTCCTTCAAACAGAAGATGGAAACTTAAGCTTTTGAACTTTTAAATGGATCATTAAAAAGAATGTGAAGAATGTGATACTTATATGCATATATAATATATCATATGTTATCAGCGGAATAAATGAATGTTTTTTAAACTTATTTTCAAACTATGTTAACTAATTATCCTTGTGCTATTTTACATGTTGTTAATATGGAAGCTTCATGATAACAGAGCATGCGCAAAATGCGCCAAGAGGAGAAGTGTTCTGGAATTTTCTAAGTTAGAGAGTTATTGTCCTTCCAATAATAACCCTCATATCTTGCTATGTTTAACAAAAAGTGTAAAGATCAATTGGAAATTTTCCTTTCCTGTTTCGTTCCATGTTTGATATTATTTTCGAATATTTTATTACTTTATATCTGATTATAATATTCAATAATAGTTAGCGACATGAAAATGTAGTTTTCATTTTACAAATTTCATCTATATATTTAAATCATCTCTCGTATTAGATGATTTAAAATGAATTTATAATTTTAAAGAACTATATATAAGAATTTTTCTTATATGCATATAATACTTTTAAAAAACTTAATTTGATTTTTCTATCATTCTTATGTGAAATAAATTTTATGATATCGTTCACGTTTATGGAACTAAAATATCTTAAACTTTTCAATTCCTGCTGACAAAAGCTTTTTTTTCTTTTTCATCCAATGCTTTAGATTTTAGGTACTAAGTATAATACTCCAATATATAATGATTTTTAATTTTGTGATATGTTTGTACATGTTAAGTTATTCAGTTGTTTTTAAAATTTGTTCTTTAATGTATAAAACTTTTTAACCGATAGATTAGAATGTAGATATGATATTAAAACAGTTCATTTTTTTAAAAATTGTATGGCCTATCAGGGCTTTATTATTTCCATATTTGATAAAAGTTTCATCTGCTTTAAAATTCATTTCTTTTTTAACAAAACAAGCCATCATTTTTAAGCTGGGTAGAATAATTAGGTTATCATACTTATTAACAGAAAAAATAATAATAATATTTTGCTCCTTTTTTATGCTTATCTTTTTTTATTCTTATCTTTTCTAATAAATCCCTATACGGTGAACCCCAGATATATAACATAATATTTCTGTAATAATGTCCATTTTATTGACGAGTTTTTTTCATATCATATAATGAACACTGTGAATAAATTAAAAACATTACGTTAATGTAGTATACTGTTTAAATGAATAAATAATATATAGATAATATATAAATAATATAAAATATATACAGTTAATAGTAAAAATTCACATTTTTTCGCAATATTTTAGAATTTTGTCGCTTTTTAAGAAAAGAAAATCAAAAATATCCTGAGCAAATTCTTATAACACAAAAAGAAAAAAAATATTAAAATAATGTTTTATCCTTTTTACAAGAAAAAATGTTTTTTAAATCAAATTTGTATTAGCCTCCTATTTGGAGAAAAACTTCCAAGGACTTCTCAATATAATAGGAAAAATAATCAAGAAAATTCCAATGTCAAATTCAATAAAATTAAAGGAAAATTCTCATAGATTCAAATTTTTCAGTATTAAAAAATAAATTCAATTTTTAAAATCAAATTATCCCTCATCGTTTAGGTTCCAAGAATTTTTCAAAAAACTTTATTTTTTTACAATAATTCATTATTATTATTATTATGACGATAATTCATTATTTTGACTTTTCTTAACTGAATAAGATAATCGTTCTATTGAGTTAACTTTAATTTATGAATGTGGCGCCATCTGTTATTAAATATTAAAAGTTCAGAATACTTATAAATATGAATGAACTACAAATTGAAATTAAAAAGTTACACATAATTTAATTTTTAAAAAATATCCATCTTTTACGGATATTTTTCAAAACTTATTTGAATCCTTTTATTAAATAAAACTTATAAAATATTGAAAAATGATGAATATAAAAAGGAACCCAATAATTTTTTTAATTTAGAAAAGAATCGCAATTGTCTAACTTTTCTGCATAGAATAGCAGAAACAAAAAGGAATTTAGTTGGAATTTATATTTTCTATAATTGGGATTTTACTTTGTATGGGATTCACTGTTGATTCTCTCTGTATTGGTATTAAACCACATTTAAGTAATTAAAATAGAGATTTTCATCTTTGTTTATATTTTGACACAATCAATTCAGACTTTTAAAATGGTAGGCTTGTTTTAATGAATTGATATTCAATTTTTTTTCTCAAACTCTATGTTTCAAAAGGAAATATTTTTGTAAATGAAAATAATATGATACCTTTAGACAAAATTTTGCATTCAGAAAAATATATAGAAAAAAAAACAGAAATGTGAGTTGGTTTGTTCATTCTGTAAATAATGAATATTTACATGTTGGATACTGACTTTGTTTTCCTGTTTTATTTTTGAGCTGCAGAAAAAAAAACTGAATATATTTCCAAGTACAAACTAGAAATAAAATGTTGAATATTTTCATCATAGAATCTCTACAAAATGTACAGAATGAAACGTACACTATTTTGCATCTTCATCACACAAAATCTAGATTATTAAGAAATATTGTACTTTCGATTATAAATGCAGATAATTAGGCTTAGAAAATAGACTTTTTGAAATTGCATATTGATTGGGTAGATTTTCATTTTGCCAATAGTAATTACAAACTAAGAAAAATAAACAGTTTTAAAGTTTAGAATTCCTTTGTATTCTAAATATTTATTTGTTTTTAATAGCATTGACGCAGCATATTAATTTTTAAAATCTGAAATTTATAATTGGGAAATGATGTCTTCTGCATAATTATGCTCTCAAAATTATCTAGTTTTGCAATATTTTCACAGTTTCAAGGCAATTTACCTTTTGAGATATATTTTGTTGAAGAAAAATTCTTAATTTTTTTAACAGAAAATATTTACAATATTTTTTTTTTATCATTTTCAAAATTGTTAAATATTTGAAATTTTATTTCCCATTTTGATGCGAATTTGTTTGAAACGTTTCAAAATTTTATGTATTTTGCAAGATTTTATATAATAAATTTATTAATTTATATCTGATAATATGTGCTTAAGTTGAAGTTACGTTTTTTGCTAAACTTAATCCGATCTATTATAATTCCAAAACCAAAATTTAAAAACGCTTTCATATTATTCCAATAGATGGCAGCACAAGTGAGATTAAATTTTGCTTTCTTATGAATTGCTACTGGCAACATGAAAAGTGAATTTAGACTTAGATTCAATTTTTCCATTTGTAATAATTAACAACTTTTGTAATTCGGTTCACTTAGACCTAAATCTTCAAAATGAAGAATTTTAGTAGCACTTTCCATTTAAGAGTAGAAAAATTGCTCTTGAAATTAAATCACATTTCTCTTTGATAAGAGCACAGACTAAATTTAGAGTTAAAAAAATATTAAAAATTTAAAAGAATAGATTATCAAATATTGCAAAAGATATGTACAAATTAGACACAACAATGTATTTTAAACTTTTCTTCTTTTATTTTATTACATTGTTAATTTCTTTAAATCATTTTCGAAGTAATAATTTTTAAACCTAATAAAATATAAAGTTTAGTTTCTTTTTCATTATTTAAAATTTGCAATGAACTTCAATTTTCTCAAAACAGTATTGCTATTTAAAAATGCGTTTTACAAAAATCTTTTTGAATAAAGAAAGAAAACAAACTTTGCAAATTATTTAAAATTATAAAGCAAATATAATTAGAATAATCTTGCTTTCCAAATATTTAAATGAATTGATAAAACGTTTATTTTATTCTATAGAAAGTTTTAATATTTAAAACGATAATTTAAAAATTCAAAACAAAAAAGTGTAATATTGGGAAAGAATAGCATTTAGGAAACATTTCCCTAACAAACAAATTTAAAAAATAAACGAAAGTTTTTTTATTCGATATAAAACTTTTTTTACAGTTTATTTCGTGAGGATAATTTAGAATTTAGTAATATGAAACTACATTTATTATTATTTTTTGAGTAAGAATGTCTTTTTCAAACCATACGATCAAATTTTTACGGAAAAATAGAAATATTTAAAATGGAATACCAAAATGATTTCAGAAAGAAAAAAAAAACATTTTTTAAACTCATAAGAACTTTAAACTTTCATAAAGGCTACTGCGCTTGGTAAAAATATAATTTTTAACATCTGGCTTCTTTAAAATCTTTTCTGAAAAAAAAACTTATTAATTGCATAATTTCAATGTACAAAACGGAATGCCTTATATAAAAAAAAATCATTTTTGTCGTATTCTTCGCCTTTATCACGCGTTAAAAATTTACGTTAATTTGATATTAAACTTTGCGTTGAAAAAGTGTTTATCGATTTAAAATATTATTTAAAACCAATATATTACATTGATAAAATACTTCATTAAAAATAAATAATTAACTTGATTAAGCAACAATTAATTAATTTAAAACTATCCATTAATTCAGAAATAAATGTAAATATATGCAATGCAAAATTTAAACGCAAGATCATTCACGATAAAATTATTAAATAATAAAAATTCAATACAAAACTTATAAGTAACTGAAGAAATGTTTTTATTTTATAATAAAATCAGTCCAAAATTGATTTTATCTCAAAACTGATTTTATCTCTTTCTGTTCCCGCAGCCCCTTATCTCCGTGCATATTCTCTCTTTTAATTTCACAACGAAAGTTGCTCATTACGTTCATTCTCCAACCGTGTTTGATCAAGAGAATTTATTTTGTATATTAAGTCTGCATTTTTTGGCATATTCATATATATACATATATATCTTTATCTATATATACATGCATATAACTGAAGTATATGCTGTTTTATATATCGTACTTGTAGTACTACTTTGTATGGATATACGCTGAAAAATAAAATAAAATCATTCAAAAAAAAAGTACTTCTTTATTTTTGTATTCAACAAGTGTAATATCACTAAGAAAAAGAAAAAATTATTTGAGAATGCTTTAGAATAAGATTGTTATGAAATTTCAATTACACTGAGTCCGTAAAGTCATCAGAACTTGCTTCGCTTGTGGTGGGTAAATGGGTAGCTTGTAGTGGGTAGTGGGTGCTGTTTGAAAACAAATAGCAGGCCTCAATATCGAACGAAGACTTTTATTAAACACAAAGAAACTAATAAAAAAACACCAAATATACAATCGATACGATTTCTCATAACACACAGCAGCACACTATAACAGTAGCCCACAAGTAGTAACTGACAGTAATAACAACCACAACACAAAAGCGGTCACACAGAATTCAGCAGGAGGAGGGAATCTAAGTAGCTTCAAGCTAAGGTCTCTCCAAACATCTGCAATTACTTCCTGCAAACTTCTGCAATCCACTATCTCCTTGCTTTAGCTGTATCCAATTGCCGTCTGAATATATAAAATTTGATGCATAGATCAACATGTTTCAGCTGTTCGAATATAAGTTATCACGACAACTTTAAAACAAAGAGAGCTAGAGGGATAGAATTGGGCAAATAGATTTAGCATCTATAGTGCAAATACTTATCAAATTTTGAGTCAAATCTAACTACAGGAAGACTGTCTATCTGTCTGCAATTTCAGAAACAAGTTGATACAATAATTCTAAAACGCAGTGACTTAAATAAATTAAATTAGGAACTTAAGTGTGAACAATTTAAAGTAAAATTTCGTTTCAAAATTTTTATTTAAATCTATTGAAAATCACGTGTTAAATTTCAGTGGCATGCAAATTCGATTTCAGGATACTATTAAATGTATGCCAAGGATTAATTAAAGTCCTCACTAAGGATTACATGATCTAATCAATAAGAAAGCTGAATTCACGCCAAAAGATATTTCCTAACTACTGAACTCCACTGCGATCCTTGGCCACGTTGAACTGGTGATAAGTTCTTGGCTTTAGAACCAAAGGGTCTCAAATTCGTGACCCGATTCCACCGAAGAAAAGTTGTGCAAGAGACTCTGGTAAATGTTAAATCCAAATGTCCTTCCAAACACCCTCAAAAAACACCCTAAATCACGTGTTAAATTTCAGTGGCATGCAAATTCGATTTCAGGATACTATTAAATGTATGCCAAGGATTAATTAAAGTCCTCACTAAGGATTACATGATCTAATCAATAAGAAAGCTGAATTCACGCCAAAAGATATTTCCTAACTACTGAACTCCACTGCGATCTAGCACTCAAAAAAAGGATTTTGATACTAATGCAATGCACGTGCGTTAAACCATGGGAAAAAAAAGATGAGAAATTTTAGCCTAAAATAAATACATTTTTAAAAATTTGTTAAGCTTAGAGAAAAAAATTATCAATAAAAAATGATGACACTGAAATTTAATTTTCTTAAATTTATGGTGTGAACATAGCTTTTGTATAGTGTTAAATCCGACCTATAGCAGAAAAATAATTATATTTTGAGAAATATTAACAAACAAGTGATATTTAAAAAATTCTTACTTAGGTCAACAAGGAAAATGCTTTTGGTGGTCGATAATTTCTCATCAGAAAAACTGAACTCGCATTCTTCACTTTCACGTAAAAAATACTGAAATCCTGTCCTTTTAGCGATTGAGTTACTGTTGTCGAATTCAATTTTCATGACAAACTGCTAAAACTCGATTTAAAGTATTAAAAATGAATGCAATTTAATTGATGAATTATTTTTGAAAAAAACTATAGTAACATCAAGTATCATCCACTAGAAAATTTTAAAAAAGTATTTGAACTTGAGTGGAGGCATAAAAAGTATTTTATTAGCGATTGAAAATTTGAGCAAGATATTTAGAAAACTTTTTTAAGAGCTCCTATAGGCCAATAATTTACTACTTACTAAATTTAAAATAACTAAATTCAGTTATCTGTCCTGTGAACGCTTTGAAGAATTTTGCCTTTTGTATGCCCTATGTCACATAATGTAACTAATAGATACAATCCAACCTATTAATAAATTAGTTGGATTAAATAAGTTGAATAAGTGGTTTAGTAGTTAAAATAAGAATAAGATTTTATGATAGCCAGGCCTTGAAGATATTTCTTTCAGATCTTGAGTTAAATTGAATATAGTATTTATTATCATGTGACAACATGGTGTTGTTTGGGTTTGAGGTATTTTAAGCCTCAAAATGTGTAATTGGTTGAAGCCGCAAAAGGCGTAGGCATCAAATTGGCGATTTACATCTTTTGAGGCATCCATTTTTCGCTTTTAGGATTATTAAAAAATAATGCAGAAGGCTGTTACATTTGAGGACTTATTGACAAATAAATTTATAGCCTGACTTCCAAATTTTTCACTCTCTAATTTTACGGAACCTGAATTTTCATTCTACGAATTACCTTAATTAATTTAAGTAATTAAATAGTTCGAGACAATCAGGAGACTGTCAGATTACGGATGCGTCGATATAGAGACCGATAGAGAATTGTGATTGTTTCAAACCCATTTAAACTGGTAAATGACACAAATTAATTAAGAAGAATAATTAAAAAAATTATAATGTTCTCACGTTAAATTTGAGATGGTAGATTTCATTTTTAATTACAACTATTATCATAAAATTACAACTATATCATATTATAATAACTGATGTTTTTATCAATAATTATCATATCATAGGGTATAAAATCACCTAATGATTTTGTATCCTATTCCAAATCTTCATCGCCAATTTTTGTCCTAAACAGCATCAAATTTTCGCCATTCAAAACGATGCATAAAACCCACTCTCTGTTGAGATAAATAAATGGGGAGAAAACGATCAAAGTGCTAAAAAAGCCTGTTCCAAATCTTCATTCATGTACCTTATTCCAAATCTTCATTCATGTACCCTATT
>JAPMOQ010054958.1:292686-306169 GCA_026543055.1 Argiope trifasciata | reverse complement strand
TCATTCATGTACTCTATTTCAAATCTTCATTCATGTACCTTATTCCACATCTTCATTCATGTACCTTATTCCAATTCTTCATTCATGTACCCTATTCCAAATCTTCATTCATGTACCCTTTCCAAATCTTCATTCATATACCCTATTCCAAATCTTCATTCATGTACCTTATTCTAAATCTTCATCACCAATTCTTGCCCTAAACAGCATCATGTTTGTATGCCAATAATAACATTATCTAGCCTTTTTAACCTTTACTACCATGAAATTTTCGCCATCCAAAACAATGCATAAAACCCACCCTCTATTCAGGTAAATAAGTGGGTAGAAAACGATCAAAGCGCTACAAAAAAATCAGTATATCTTTCCCAAATAAAAAACACAAAGCCTCCCAAAAAAACGATTATGATAGCACAACATACTTGTTAGCACAAAGCCGAATACCACGTAGAGAAAACACAGTGTGGTGGAGGGGTTGCTCTAAGATACCGCATTGTTATTAAGTGCCTTCGCCACACTTTTAAGGGGAGGCGTAGAACACGACCAGCGCACGCCTGGGTCTTCAGGAGGGTGAGACGGCCCTGTATTGAGGGGAGGAAGAGAAGAAGGGAAAAAAACGAAAGAAACGAAATGAAATTCAAAACAAGACAAGCCAGCGATGATGTTGTTCGATGCGCCATTACATGTGTAAGGTGAACTTTGGGGTCAATTGTGGCGCGTGCAATTTTCCCCATATTAACTTCAGACGCCAGCGGAGCAATTTCGGTATCTTTTTGCTCCATCTGGATTGAATTTGGGCAACGAGGAACAATATTATTCGTGGAAAATTAAGAGAAAGGAACCACAATAATGTAAAAGTAATTGTTTCGCAGCGTATTTGTGGAAATGGTTTAGAAATTAACCGAATTCTTTTATGAATATGAATGGGAAAAAAAATGCAAGCAAAATGAGATTATAGAAATGTGAATTTAATTATCATTCTTTTTTTGTTCTTTCTTTGTAAATTCTACGAATTATGAGAGCAACATTTAGTAAAAAAGAAAACATAAGTTCCGCAAATGCAAATGTATTTCAGACTTTATACACGCTCCCATCTCTATCTCTATTAATAACAAAAATATGTGAATTGTATGTCTGGCAGGAGTTATAGGCACTCTACAAGCTCGATCGTTTGAAATACAACTACCAAATTTGACATATAGAGGGAGTGGGCAAGAAGTCCGTAACACTTTAAAAATTTATAAAACCCCGAAAGTTAAGCAAAATAAAAACAAGTTGCAAGTTTAGCATCGATAAGTCATGGGATTTTTTTAAGAAAAAAAAAGTCTTTGCGTGGATTGTTAAAAGATACACTAATGGAAAAAAAATCCCAACACTAGGAAGGAGCTGTGCTAGATAAACGAAATTTGGTAGGCGTGTTTATACATCTGAAATATGACGCCGATTCAAATTTCGAGCTACGCGCGTAAGTGTGGCGCTAGTAGCGACACTATGAACATGCAAATCAGGTTTGCTTTAAATAAGCACTGTAAGGTTCGTGATCGTTATTTACAGTTGAGATTTGGCGTAGTGGGTTAATATTAGTCAAGGATGCCTCTGAGAAGACGAAGAAGCCATTATCAACAGCTCACTGAGGTTGAACGAGGTCGTGTTGTAGGGCTACGAGAAGGTGGGTTTTCTTTCCGCGATAATGCTGAAAGACTTGGCAGGAATGTATCCACTGTGTATGAGTATTGGCGGCAGTTGTCAAGGGAAGGTACTGCCTCAAGAAGACCAGGTTCTGGGAGACCACGTAGTACTACTGAGAGGGAAGACCGTCGTATTCGGCGTATGGCTGTGGCTAATCGTACTACGTCTGCAGCTGAAATTCGAGCTGCAGTTGGCACCACAGAGACGCAACGAACTGTAGCAAATCGGTTACTTCAAGGACAGCTCCGAGCCAGACGCCCTGTACAGTGCATTCCACTGACTCCAAGCACTGCCGTTTCCGACGTGAGCGGTGTCAAGCTAGAGCTCATTGGAGGACGGAGTGGAGATCTGTTGTGTTTTCTGATGAAAGCCGGTTCTGCCTTGGTCGCAATGATAGCCGTTTGTTGGTTAGAAGGAGGCCAGGTGAACGCCTGCTAGTGACCTGTCTGCGGCCTAGACACACAGGGTCTACTCCTGGAGTTATGGTTTGGGGAGCAATTTCGCATGACAGCAGGAGCACTCTCGTGGTTATCCCACGCACCCTGTCTGCAAATTTGTATGTCAGTCTAGTGATACAACCTGTTGTGCTGCCATTCATGAAAAGCATTCAAGGGGGTGTTTTCCAACAAGATAACGCTCGCCCTCATACCGCTATTGTAACCCAACATGCTTTACAGAGTGTCGACATGTTGCCTTGGCCTGCTAGATCACCAGATCTTTCTCCAATCGAGCACGTATGGGACATCATTGGACGAGAAATCCAGCGTCATCCACAACCAGCATTAACAGTCCCTGCATTGACCGCCCAAGTGCAACAGGCATGGAACTCCATCCCACAAACTGATATCTGACACCTGTACGACACAATACAAGCATGTTTGCATGCTTGCATTCAAAATTCTGGAGGTTATCACCGGTTACTAATGAACCAACATTTCACATTTGAAATGGCTCTACCTGTGATCTTGAAACTTTAATCAATTAAAATATGTTACCTAGACAAATATATTCCTAAAATTTAATTACTGTACAATAATTTTTTCTTGGTTTTGGAATTTTTTTTCCGTCAGTGTATCTATAATAAATGAGTTTTATCCCGTTGTTCCTGGTGTGGGAATCATGGAGTTAGAAATTTTGTAAAGAACTCGTTAGAATAAATAAACAGATAAGTGGTAATTGTATCAGGAACTAAGAGAAATTTTTTGAATGAATACGATCACAGTATTTAAGGAATATATAGAAATAAAATTTATTCTTTCATTCATATACTAGATCATATATTTCTGAAGCTGTTGGCTACATTTTATATATTAAACTGCTATATGTTTTATATATTAAACAAATCACACTCTAAATTACTTGACTACATGATTTTTTATTTTACACTTTTTTTTCCAATTTTTAAAATATTTTGCTATTTAACAAATATATTTTGGTTCCATAGATGTATTTTCTACCTTTTTAATCCAAATATTCAAATATATAAGTATTTTCGAATGTTGTTTTAGAAAATTCACCACGAATGTAGTCACAAAACTCAAGGAAGGAAACTAATAAAGAAATTCGGAGAAAAATAATCTGAAAACTTATCCGGGAATATAAAATTATCACCAAATTATTCACTTTTTTTCAAATTTGTATTTCCAAAATTTTTAAATAAATGGCTAAATTTCTAAAAATAAAAATTGCTTACCTCAATAGAAATTTGCATCATTCTTAGATAAATATTTGTTGATTAACATGACAAAAATTAAAGAAATATTTAATTCCAAGTTTTAAATTTCCCGATTTACCGAAAAAAAATTATTTTCCCTTTATCTGATATCATTTTCTTTCTTTATTAAAAAACCAATAGCTCTTATATGATAGAATCCAGGAAAAGTCGGATCTCTATTGATTACCTCAACAGTATTTTGAACCATTCTTAGATTCAAAAGTGTTACAGTGTATGCTCTAAATTTCTCTATTTAATAAAAAATAAATGTATTTGTAACAGTCCAGTTTTGGGTTTAATTGTAAATCACTTTAAAGCAGTAATAGTTTAGACAATCTTCACTTTACCGCTGTCTAATTTTTTTCTAGGTATCGTTTACGTGCAACATGTCCACTTGTGTAGAGGATGTACGGTTTCATGACCGCAATAACAACCCATGATTGGAATATCAGACCACAATCTGCAGTTTGATTATGCATTCCGTTTTACAAAATATTGCGAAATCAATGCTTAGTTTATTTCAGTTTTCAAGAATTTATTGTTGAAAAAATTTGTTTAATCGGTACTACGTTTCCAAGTATTTATCTTATTGCAGATAAAGGATAGAAAAAAATTGTCTATCTATAAAGCATTGTAGAAAAAAATTGTGGCTTTATAAAATCTCAAATTTGATTCCACTTGAACCAATAAGAGCTTCATTTCATATCAAATCCAAATCTTGTTCACATTTTTTTGACCTCTTATTAGAATGTATTGCCAGTACTCTATTACTAATGACTATTATTAATGATTACTATTAATTTCTCCATCACTAATTGTGAGTACTAATTATTACTATAATTAATATTCTAATCTTTATTATCAATAATTGTCATTAATTTAATTATTAAATTTTATGTTAAACCCAACTATCTCTTATCACAATCTAATAATTTAATTATCATATTACTGCCAGTAATTAATCCAGTATTTATTACCATTATTAATTATTGTCCTTAATTAATTCAACTTTATTTTCATCATTAATTAATGTTATTAATTTAAATGCTCCAATTCATATCAATATCTTTCGTTATTCACATTTTTTGATCTCTTAGTGCTAATTTAATAATTTAGTTGTTATTATTAATTATTACCATTGTTTTCTCTATTACTAATTGACAATATAATGTATTGCTATTAATTAGTAAATTATCGATAGTCATTAATTTAATTACTAAATATTTTTTATCAAACTCAACTATTATTCATATTTTTAAATCTTTCATTACAGTCCAATATTTTAATTGTCTTTAATTACTCCATCATTTACTGCCACTATTAATTATTGATTTGATTAATCCAGTCCTTATTTTCATTAAATACTCTATTACTAATTGTTATTGTTAATTATTGCCATTAATAATCCAGTATTAAATGGCATTAACAATTATTGCCAATAATTTGATAACTCTATTTTATATCAAACCCATTTGTTATTCACATTTTTGACTGCAATCCAATATTGTATCGTTAGTTACTTCATTACCAAGTGTCATTATTAATTATTGCCCTTAATAATTACTACCATTAATTTAATTATCCTTTTTATATCAAACCCAAATCATATTTTTCCCTCTACCCCTACCTACCTACAAATCACTCTTTCTTACTCTACACTGAAGAATAGAATGAAAAGAAGATTATCACAATTATTTTTGTATAAGTCTAACAAAAGCTAGAACCTTAATCAGTAATAGCATGAATTTTTTTTTATAAAAAAAATAGTTGGGAAAAAACACGTTTTTGGAAATAAAAATTTACACTTCACATATTGTTAATAAACAAATTCACTAGAATAGAGAAAGAAAAAAAATGCTTTTGCCATAAATTTTTAATGTAATTTAATTTGATGCAATTTTTAAAATTAAACACACTGTTTTGATAGCGTTTTGTTGTTTTCATACAATTTAAAATTACTTTTCGATTAAATTAAATTTCATAAAAACAAATTATAAATTTTTTACTCGAGTGTATTAAAGATAAATTCTATAATATTTGATTGAAATGCAAGCTATGCCAAATCATGAACATTTTAAATATGAGAGCCAATTGCTTTAATATTAGTAAAACATTTACATGAAAATTAGACATAACAATTTTCAAAACTATTTATTCTTATTATGATACCTATTAATAAATATGAAAAGTTGAGTTTATAATAAAACAATCAAAACGGAGAATTTTAAAGTTTTACGAAAAAGCCCTTTCCAAAATAAATTACTCCCTATTTCGTCAAGGTAGATTTTTAAATACGTTAACCTCAGAATTACTGCATTATTTTCTATAGTCTCAACATGTTAGTTATACTAGTAAAGAAAACTATGATAATAATAAAAGTACAAAAAAAGAAAATATTTCAATCGTCAAATTATTCGACCACGAGTTTTTTATGAACCACAATGTTTAACACCTTTCTCAATCCAGACATGTATTTTGAATCATGTCTATCTGTCTGAGAAAACGCTAACTCAAAAAAAGCTTTGAACTAGATGGGTTAAATTTGGTACATGAATTACGCCGGATTTGTAGTTATCTGTCGAATAAAACTCATTGTAAAAAAGTCTGTTAATCCAGCTGGTCGAGTACAAATACGATAATTGCAAAACGTAAAAAAATAGATAAATAAAATTTTGTACACTCATTTAACATCTGCAATGTAGATTCTAATCAAATTTTGAGACAAATTTATCAAAGAGTTAGACCCGGGGGGGGGGCAATAAATAATTCGGAATGAGATGCTTCCGGCATGATGGTTGGATCTCACCAACATGGTGGGTACACTAAAAGCAGTAGTCTGACCTCCCGTCAATGTCGGGACTTACTTTCTACTGGAAGGGCTGTACCGTGACTGGTGATGATCCTTAGGACTCAACCACAGTTCCGCCAGTGTTGCTTTAGCGGCGGTCCGGTCATTCAGTATTTATTTGCGAGTGCCAGTAATATGACTTATCAAAGAGTTTGCTATTAGTTAGATCCAGGATTAACCCTTTTTAAAGCGGTGGCAAACATCTTACCACTGCCTTGCAAGCATTATAACCCCAAAATTAATCAGAAACGAAAAAAGACCCCAAAAAAATGTCATGCTCAACCAGAAAAGGATCATGCTCAATATGTTATGTTCCATTTTGGGCAACTCCTTGTTTTATATTGTATCACCGGAATAATTAAAAGTAACGCATTTGGTAATTTACATAACATTTGGTTTTTTAAGACTTATTTCATGTGAAATTAATATATTTTAAATTTTAAAATAACTAATAATAAAGAGTTTTACAAAAATCCAAATTTATTTGTGAAATTATTTGTATTTCGTATGTTTTCTAGTAAAATATCATTGCTTGCATTGGTGGTATATTACCACCTCTATTATAAATAACAGCCACAACAACAAAATTTTAAATACATACTTTTATGGTCATAAATGAGCTTCTTTTCTCTAATTATAGCGTAAAATTTAAATATGGAAAGAAAAACTTTTGTGCTCCTTAAAAGAGTTAAACATTTAACTTTCTGTACTTGAGCATGTATGTAAACACAATAACTCATAAATTTAATGACATAAATCAATGAAATGTAGAATGCAATTAGATGAATTCAACTGCCTAAATCATGCCCAAATTGTATTTTAATCTATCTGTAAAAAATTATCGAAAATACGTACTTGATTTTCTGGTATCTGTATCAGCAATTAGCCACCAACTACCGCCAGATTCATGAGAAAGACAGATCATCAGTCATTATTCTTTTTTTAAATAATAAAATAAATAATTTTTAAGAAAAAAATGAACTTTTTTTATTATTATATTGCGAAGAAAACTATTATGAATGAAAATAATAGTCAATCCTAAAACGGATTTAGATCAATTTTGATACATATCCACACTTTAGATAGTGAATAAATGGAACCAATTTTAACCAATACGTTCTCTTCGTTTTGTACTTATTCACTTTTCTACACTTGGGCAGATTTACCGACAAACTTTCTCAAATCTTCTCAAAATTTGATAAAAAATCAACAAATTTGCTTTTAAGCCAATATTGAAAATTTCTTTTGTCTAGTCCAAAGCATTTTTGAGTTATCTTGTTAATAAACAAAGGGACGAACTTATAGACAAACATAAATTCCAAAAATGTGTTTTTCGAACTCCAAAAGATCTGAAACAAGGATTTCCAATCCAAATTTTTTGATGATTACGGTATTTTCTTTTTACATACGAGGTAAACAAAAAAGTAAAAATGTGGTATAATTGCTGTAAAAAGTACAAAATTTTTACACTAAAGACTTAACAAAACATACCCAACCCACATTGGCGGTTAAAGGATGCTGGATAACAAATGGAAGTAGCTGAACTGAAATACGAATGCTGCTTCTCAATTGACTCTTAAACTTTAACCTTTCAATTAACTGGTAAAAGGACTCACGTTATTTAACACCAGGTCAAAAGTCAAACACTCTCAAACTGTTTGCTGCGCAGTAGCTTCCAGTAATCGATTCGCAACACAGTCGCGAGCAAAACATACCCGCATGAGTTTGATTTTAAACTGATTAATGATTCTCTTATGTTAAAACGCGTAATAGGGCATAGCAATTGGATTTAGCTACCGCTTCTTGATGATTCTGAAATAATAACTACAGAAATCGTCTCAATGATAAGTAATTTCTTTAAAGAGAAAGTAAATGGCTCATGGTATTTAGCAATAACTTTTATGAGGTACTGTTTGAGTCGAAATCAGAAAACACTTCCGTGTTTCATCTGTTCTGGTAAATGTGTAACTGTTAATTTTTGACTATGGATATTTTTAAAATATTTTAATTCTTTTTTAAAGAAATATCCGACTAGGCAGGCTATTATCCATTATTACTGTTTCAGATTTATTGCAGAAAAATGCAGCATGGTAAGTCCCTATTTTGAGGTACAAAATAAAGTACCACATTTCCTGATAAATATGATTACTATGAGTTTTTGATTACAGATCTTTTTTTAATATTTTAATTCCTATCTGAAAAGCTATACATCCTATTAACCATTATTACATTATTTTACAGTTACAGATTCACTGTCGAAAGATGTAGCATAAAATATCATACAAAAATGGACGAGTGCTTAAAAAATGTTATTTTTAGCACTGCGCTTTATATGTAAATTTTTACTACTAATATTTATGATGGTGCATGCAAAATTTGTCTGCAAACTACTCTTGTAGTCACGAAATGGCATACTAAATTTGATTCATTTCAGTCATTATGCCTTTGAGTTATCACGTTTAAATGTTTCTAAAAGTGTAGACCAGCAGTGAGTCAATCTACTATATTCGGACAACCTGACCAACAGACTTCATCTGATCAGAAATCTGGAGATTTGGGTTCATTTCTGGGATGGAAATGTGTTACAAATCAACAAATATGTTATATGTTAAAAACCATATTTTAATTTTCTACCTTCTTGTTCAAAGCGTTTTTGAGTTGTCCTTGTCACAGGCACATAAGAGGATATTTTCCAAAAATATGTTTTTTCAAACTCAGGGAAGTCAAAGAGCTCGAATTTTTTGACGAATTGCTACACATTTTCTATGCTATGCATTATAGGAATAGCAGAGCAGAATCCAGTGTGTGGAGTAGCCAATCTTGTGGTAAAGATATAGCTAAAGCGAGGGACATTGGGAAGTTTCAGTCGATTGGATAGACTGTGGAGCTCAGCTCCGAGGATCCCCTCTCCTGCTGAATTCTGTATGACCGTTTTGTGTGCTGTGGACGTTGTTACTACCTGATTTCTACTTGTGGGCTACTATAATTGTTGTGTGCTGCTGTGCGTTTGTCTCGACTGTACATATTTGTCTTCTTTGTGTTATAATGTGTTCGTGTAAATAAACGTCGTCGTTATTTCTAACCGAGGCTTGCTGATTGTGCTTCTCACACCGTACACCCACTATAAAGCGTACCCGGTGGTGAAATTCTGTAACGATATATACCATGTACGCCAAACGGCATGGTTTAAAGAGCGACAGCACGTACATAGAGACATACGCCTTCATCTTTATTGTAAGTGGAGATTAAAGATTAAAAAAATTTTGGATTAAAAATCGCAGACAATCGGTAATTAAAGATATAAATATAGAAATTCTAAGTGTCAAAGGTTAAAACAGTATTCTTGTCAAGTACACTGTGTTTCATTTTGAATTATTGGCCGAATTTCTCTATAGTGAATTTCTCAAAATTTAGCAAAACCACTGCATAGAAGCAGCGAATAGCAACAAATATTAATCTAGGAACAGGGCGTGTGCACAGCTTTTCCATTCGAAATTTCCTTTGTTAATCAGATGCAGAAAATTACTTTTCTCGGAACAAAAGTTTTTGTTTCTTTTAAAGAAAAATTATTTCATTAAGCAGATAAAATTCTAGAAATTATATCATAGGAGCATGCATTTATGCCGAAAATATATTTTTACGCTTCTTACTTTTCTTTGTTTAATCTTCGCATTTCTTTGCAGAAAAGAAAAGGGGGGGGGGGGAGGGGGGAACATTTATTTTTTAATTTTGGCTTAATGCTCTATTTTACGAAATTAGTCATTAAAAAACCCATGAAAAAAATCCAAAATATTCTGTTAGTATGAAAAAAAAACTTAATAGCGATGTCATTTTATCATGCGTATGTTAAAGTGTATGATAAGTCATATCTTTTTAATAAGTCTAATGACTTACATTAACTTATTCTTAACATCTATAATTATGTTTTGTTTCTGCATTATTGATTTCATCTCTTTTTTCTTCAAAATTTGCCAATTCTTCTGTCTGTGATTTGAAAAACCTAGAAAATTGAGGTTTAACTGAGAAAAATCGAAAAGACTGAAGCAACCAGCAGGAGTGGTCTCGTCAAAACTTTCTCGCATAAAAACTTTTAATGGTAGACAACGTCTTGAATGGCATTGGCATACAACAGTTATGGGATAGTAAATTTTGGCGTGAAAGCGTTTTTACTGAATCTGCCTATTATCCTTGGCAAGTTTTTTTTAGTGATTAATCCCTGACAAGTAATCAATAGTAACCGAAAATCTAATTTATGCTTTAAATACGTTTTTCTCAACCGATTAAAAAAAAGATTTAACACGAAGCTACATATGTAGTCACAAAATCCCACACTTAATTTGAGACATTGAAGTCATTGGGCCATTATATATATTTAAGCCAGAGTTTCCCAAACTTTTCTGTGTCGTAGACCCCTTGCCATGTTTTTCCGTATTGAATAGACCCCTACTTACCTGATATTGATTTCCTGTAAATTTCTAACTGTAGTGAAGTTTACTGTTAAAAACTTAAAGTAAAAACACATGTTAATTTATACATTTATTAATTGAATTTAAATTTATACTTCTCAAAATAAAATTTCGTATCTGTTATGTAAAATCTATGTAACATGAAATAAACATAAAATAAACTAATATAAGCAAAACGTCAATATTTTTAATGAGAAGGATGAGCCTGATGCTTTAACAATAAATTATCAACATTTGGCGTCAATTTTGTAAGGGTTAATCTTAAATCTCCTCGGCTGATGATGTCCAATCTGTTTCTTTTATTCGTTAAGAGATTAGTAACAGCGCTAAACCCTTTTTCCACTAGGTATGACGATGGAAAGGAGATTAAAAATTTCCTCGCTATATTCCATAATACGGGATAAGTAACGGGTATGTTGCAAAGAAGCCAGAATTGCTGATATCCGTTTTTAAACTGAACCTTAAGTTCTTCGTTTGTACTTAGTTCTGTCAGTTCATCTTGTATTATGACATTCGTTTCTTCTATGTCACAATATGGATTAATTATCCATGGTGGTATAACCATAGTCAAAATATCCTCAAACCTAAATTCAAAATCTGAATGGAGGGTATTTAAATGTTGAACGTAAGTTAAAACGTCGTCTTCCTGGCAGCTTGTCTGTGACAAATTGGGGAACTGAGAAAATTCACCCCGTCCAATATTATGCTTCATTAGTTTAACTTTGGCAAGAAACGCTGATAAGATGGACTTTGTTTTAATCAAATTTAAACTGTCGCCTTGTAATTGCAAATTAACCATATTAAATTTTGTAAACAAATCTGTTAATTGGCAATGTATGTTTTCCTCTTCGTTAAATTTTCTTTTAAAATTTTATCTTTAGTATCCAGAAATTCTAAAATAGTCTCAAAAAGTGCAAAAAATCTTGTCAAATATGAGCCTTTCGACAGCCAGCGTACTTCAGTGTGAAGGAGTAATTGATGAATGTGTTCGTCATTTGCTTCACGCAACTGCGCAAATAACCGCGTATTCAACGCGTTGCTTCGGATTCGATTTACTGCATCAATGACTAAATGAAGTGATTCATGCAATCTAAAACTCAAATTTTTAGCAACTAAATGTTGTCGATGGATGACGCAATGTATTGCTAACACCCCTGACACATTTCTTCTTCTCAGATGATCTTGCAGTTTAGATGGTTTCATGGCATCATTGTTCAAAACTTTGTTGCATAAAAGGCACATAGGCAATTTTTTGTCCGCCAATGATGGAATGAAGCCAAATTTCAAATAATCAACACTGTACTGTCTACATTTCATTTTAGATTCGGACATGGCATCAGTCATCTATGGGAAAAATAAAATTATTTAAATAAGACAGAAAATACAGCAGCTGTATATTCAAAATATTTTTTGATTTTTCCGAAAATATTCCATAATTCGAACATCTTCTTGCAAGAATTAGCTCGAATTACGGAGATTGCACTGTAATTATAATAGCGATTGCTAAAACTTTTAAAAAGAAACTATTGAGGAGCACTCGTGTAATTTTGCATGATTGAATTTTAAACTATTTATAACTAAAGTCTTGATTGGCGTAATTTATTTATCTTTGCTAACTACGAGTACAAAACTAAATTTTAATTTAAAAAAAATATGAACTTACTTTTCTCTAGCACTCTCAAACAAAATAACACTGACTCACTATAATTTATGTGATATACTATCTGTTTATGTTTTTAAAAATATTTTCTTACAGCTTTCCTTTTCAATATTCAGGAAACGAATAAACGTATTTGTCCCACATTAGTATTTATAGAGAGACGAATTGAACAAGTCAGTGCAAGGTAGCGAAGCTCTGAGACTGCGACTCTCGGGTTTTTACGGGTTCAAAACCACAAATCGGCTTACAACACCCTACAGTTTACACAATTTTATAAACATACATAATTTTTTTTTTACTTCTTAGGTACTTTTATGAATAATGTAAATGTTTTGATATTATAGGATAGTATGATGTGAGTAAATAGGTACTATCAGTGTATGTGTTGAGATTTACTATCGTGGATCCCCATTTTCATTTCATGGACCCCCAATTTTTTTTTCGCTGACGTAGACCCCTTGCAGTTTGTCATAGACCACTTTGGGAATCACTGATTTAAGCCATTGAAAATACCACGTCACAGTTCTCTGAATTACAGACGGACAGAGAATCAACGCATTGTGGGATTTGGTTCAAAATTTTATAGGTATCTACACTATAGATGTTAAATCTATATCCCGAATCTTATCTGCTTAGCTCTTTTCGTTTAGCAAGTTTAACTTATATTGCAACGTCTGGGCTGACAGACTTCCTCTCAACAGATTTTAATCAAAATCTGACAGAAATCTGTGAATTTATTGTAAAAACCACATTCCAAATTTCAAAAATTTGACTATCTGTGAATTTTTTATAAGGACTGTATACTAAATTTCAATCGTCTAGCTCAAATAGTTTTGGAATTATCTTATCTTTGTCACAAACAGTCAGACATTCGGATATTTTTAAGACTAGTTTGTTAGGTTAGATAATTGGATTTCCAGGTTGCTAATTATTAACATGGGATATATTTCTTTAAAAAGCATTTCTCCTTGTAATTTGACAGGACTAAAACACATGAATTCTCTAAAAACAGTTTCAGAAAATTCAAATTACAGAGTGTGTATTATCTATGCTTATAATGAAGCTCAATGTGTGTGTGTGTGTGTGTGTGTGTGTGTGTGTGTGTG
>JAPMOQ010054958.1:260836-281680 GCA_026543055.1 Argiope trifasciata | reverse complement strand
AAAAAAAAAAAAAAAAAAAAAAAAAAAAAAAAAAAAAAAAAAAAAAATCCATATTCCATACATGACGTATGAAATAATGAGCACTAATTATAAATTTCTTTAAGCCATCTTGATTATTGTTTTAAGATATGATGATTTTCTTATACGAAATTATGAAAAAAATCGTTCTACAGAAAAATGCATTTGATGTATCTAAATGCTTATAAATAAGCATTTCTCACATGTCAATAATTTGCTGTAACTTGGATTCTACTTGACGTAGAAATAAAATAAAGATATATCTACAAACATAAATGTATATGTTTTTTGAAACTACAAAATAAAATATGAAAATTTTCATCTAAATTCATGTTTTTAACCAAATCGGATACCTTAGAATTATAAAAGCATTTCTATTTTATTAAATTCTCCAATTCATTCATCTAAAATTTTTCAAAGGCCAAAGTGAAAAATAAATGTGAAAAACTACCTTTTAGACTTGAATTTTAACAATTTTTATCAAATTATTTCTTTAATATGAATTTAAATTTATATATTTTATTATTTTGTATTGCATTAGACTAATCTGAAAAACACTTAGCACTTCTAAACAGAATTATATTTTTGAACTTGGAGCTGTAAAACTATTCATCTTTGAAGAATGAAATGAAAATATAAGCCAAATAAGAGAGCCAGATTCTGCGCCAAATTGTTACTCTAGTTTGATTTTCTATTTTCTTTATACATTTCATTGAAGAACAATATATATATATACATTTTTTTTTTTTTTTTTTTTTTTCAAATTCAACAAGTGAAAAATGAAATAAAGTGCAAAATCGAAAATAATTTAGAATATGTTTGAGATATAATATGTCAAATGGTCAAATAAAGGTTCCAAATTAATATTTGTTATTTTTAATAGCATTATTTACAACGGATTTGGATTATATTTATTTCAATAAATGGCTTGAATTTCCATCCCTATAAACAAAATTTTTAAAACGTGTAGAACTTGATTAAGACAATGTAAGCAAATTTGCAAATTCTCATAAGCTTGTAAAAATAAGTAAAAATTAAAGAAAAGTAACTGAAGCCAACAGCGCTTTACTTTTATTTGCAGAAGTTGAAAACACTAGAATTTTTTTATTGTAAAGTTTTAAAAATTTCACCTTTTTACAATCGAGTTCCGACTGAATAAAGAAATCATACGCACGTTTAATTTAAAACTCACTTTTTTCCCGAGCTATCATTTTAACATAAAAATAATTATAAATTATTATTTTGTAATCAAATCAAATAAAAAAAATTCAATAAATTTGTAATAAAAAATAGCGTTAAATAGTCGATTTTTTCGAGAGAATATCAAATAATTTGGTACTCAATATTTTTAATTTCTGGACATTCTTCTTCACAAAACTGTATGAATTTTGTTTCTATTGTCATTCATAGGAAGATTAAGCTGATTTTTAATTTTATATAATATTCTTTTACGTTTTAAAATGCTACTTTTTCGTATTCTAAATTGTGGATGAATTTTTTTCATAATAATAATATAAATTATGATCTAATTCATAATTTTTGTCCAAATGTTGGATAATAATTTCTTGGTATGTTCTGCATAGATAATAACCAATCAGTCCATTTAAAAGTATTTTGTAGTTGTTTTAAAATTTCACAATGAAAAAAAAAATGTTGTCTCCATTTTTTAAAGATTTTTTATATACAATCATTATTTTTTTTTATTTCAAGAATATAGTTCTTAAGATATCTACAAGATTTTGAAGAAATCATAAATAGAAGATTTATGTTTTATGTCTCTTTTTAGATTAATAAAATATTTAAAAAAAAAACATTTTTTTAAACAAAAAAAAATATTTTTGGCATTTAATTTTATATTTCATTTCCAATTTTATTTTTTATTCCATTTTAATCAAAAATTCAGAAATATAGCTATTTTACAACGTTTTTCAAAAAAAAAAATTCGTCATGAAAATAGTCACTCGTAATTATTTTACTGAAATTTGTTAAGATATCTAGTGTGAGTATGTGTTGTTCCCTGGAAGATTTTATGTCCTTTTCCAAGATGTTAGTTCTTATTGTTGTGTGATAGTACTGATTACATAAAGAACTCTGCTTGTTAGAGGTAAAAAAAAAAAAAAAAAAAAAAAAACGCTTACTTTATAGAGGAAATAAATCTCAATCTTATTAAATCAGTTAATTAATTTTATTTATAATTTTTACCTTACAATCACTTTATTGGTATAAAGAACCAGTTATTTCTTAAAATTACAATCCAAAAACAGTCTTTTAAATATAAAGTTTCAAATCGTTCAAAATTTAATGATTCATTGAGAAACTCATTTTAAATCATTCTGCTTTGAAAAAAACAAAAACAAAAAAAAATCTTATAGAATTTTAATAAGTCATAAGAAATTAAATGCATTTCTTGTTGCCGAAATGTGTATTGTTTTTGTAACTTGTTTTAATTTATGCTTTATATGTTATTCATATCCAGCATATGTTTCATTTAAACATATAAATTGTATCTATTGCTGGCTTCCTGGCGAAGGTGTAGCGTCTTTTCCCTGTGATTTAGGCACTTTGGACTCGAACCCCGGTTGGAATAAGGTTGATTTTCCTCTGTGTTCTGTCTGTGAGTTATTTGATAGTGCCTCCCTATAAAAAGGGGTTGTACAGGTGAATGTGCGAGTACCAACCTCATATGAGCTAGAAGTCAGACTTCTGCCCTAGGGTGCTCAGGATTCTTTACTCTCAGAAGCTACTACGTAGTCACCCGGACAAGACAGCATGATCATCAACACTGTATATTAAACTTCAATTTGACAATTTCTCGATTGTCATTCATGTCTTTCTTGTTAAATTATATAACTATAATCGAAATACAAAAACTTTTTAGAAATCTTCAATTAATAAATTTTTAGTTTTTCATTATTTTCATGTTATATATAAATATAGATGGGATTTTATAGTTTTTTTTTCTTTCGGTACTTATTTTCCGAGGAAAGAGTCGAATGAATTATAGTAAATGATTTACTAAAGAACTATCAAATAAGCTCATTTTTTCATTAAGAGGCGTGAATTCTACTTTCTAGACATTTTATCCTTATTTTAATTGCAATAAATGATGCTCATTCACAAAATTATTTATTCGTTAAAATATTCTAAGTTAAATGCTTTGCAATTTCGTATAATTATCATAATTGTAAACATAT
Organism: Argiope trifasciata; assembly: GCA_026543055.1. NCBI lineage: Eukaryota > Metazoa > Arthropoda > Arachnida > Araneae > Araneidae > Argiope > Argiope trifasciata. The sequence continues at coordinate 278,468 of JAPMOQ010054958.1, read as the reverse complement.
AAGAAAAATAATTTCTAATCTTGAATACTTTTACATAAAAACAAAAGTTAAAGTTAATGGAAAAAAGTAATTTTTTTTCGTTAAAAATATTTTATGTTAAATGCTTGGCACTTTTGTATATTTATCATAATTGTAGATAGATTTAAAAAATAACTTTCAATTTTGAATGCATTTATTTAAAAGCAAAAGTTAAAATTGATGGTAAAAGTTTTTTTTTTCATTACAAATATTTTGTCAAATTCTTGGTAGTTTTGGATAGTTATCATAATTATAGGTAGATAAAAAAATTTCCGATTTCGAATACGGTGATTTAAAAGCAAAGGTTAAAATTAATGGCAAAGGTAATTTTTATCCATTAAAAATATTCTAAGTTAAATCCTTGGCACTTTTATATAATTATCATGATTGTAAATGGATAAAAAATAGTTTCCAATTTTGAATACTGTGATTTAAAAGAAAAGGTTAAAATTAACGGAAAAAGTAATTTTTAAAAATGCATGATAGACAGATTTCGGTTTTTGAGAACTTTTTTGAACGTATACGTTCACACTGCTCAAAGTTGTAAATTTTTTCTCAAATAATTATGTTTCTATAAAGGAAATGTGATTGCATGGTTATATTTTTCTTTCGTCAGAATGCTAATTCGATTATTCACGTAATCTCTTTTGTTTTTCCTTAAGCATTATTTCTTCAAAATTAATTACATATGAATTACTTGTACAAAATTTTGCAAAGAATTTAAATTTAATATTAAAAACAAAATTAAATCACAGAGGAAAAACTAACCATCCGTTATTCAAATTTAAACAAATATTAGTTGTTGCAATTTTTAGTAAACGATTCTACATTTTGAATATCATATATTGAAATTTTATTGAATAAATATTTCAGTTTCTGTACAATAGATTCAAGAAAAATCTTATATATTAATTCCAAAAACTGTATCCAACATTAAATGGATTTATTTTTATCGTGAATTGTTTATCTTATTTCATACACAATCATTGATTGATGGTACTCTCCCGATACAGTTTTTAATTGAAACTGTGCGAAAATAAATATGTATGGTTAATTTCTAAAATAGATTCAAAAATGTTCTCTATATTAAGTCTAACTATTGTATCCACTATTAAATTCATTTATTTTAATTCTTTAACTCACTATTTTATTTCATACATAATCATTGACCGACGCCATTCTCTCCCTGCTCTTTTTTAAGTGATTCGTTAATTGATTATTTTATTTCATTAACGCATTCATTCCAATTGATTATTTTCATTTCATTCATTTTTATTGGTTGAATACACAATCATTGACTGACGTTATTTTCCCCAAGTGACGCCTTTCACTTTTTTAAGTGAAATTATTATAACAAATATTATTTAGTTTAAGCTATAACAAGTATTACTTGATTTTTATTTTAAATTTATCATAAAATTATCTTTGCGAGCATTTTGTTTTTGTTTTATATTTATTTTAAACACTAAATAGTTTATTACAAAAGCAAGTACATTAATTTCGAATTTTATCCATAAATGAGATAGCTTTTTAAAAGCTAATGTAAAATAAATCAGATATTTTCTTTTTACATAGAATATGTTGGAAGCGGGTTTATCTGTTAAATATTTATGTAGAAAGAGGAAATGTAATGATTTAGCAATTCAAACTATTTGGTTGTGGGAGTTATGTTCTAAGGCTCGTAGATTTTAAAAAAATAACGATTATTTAATATTTTAATAAATATTGCTTGCTGTTTGATAGAAATTTATCAAAGTCAGTTTACAAAAATTGATGCTTCTATTTTAGATTTAATTTCTGTTTTTATTCTGGCTTTTTTACTACATTTCAATTAATAAAATATGTTTTTAAGTACACTTTTAGTTGATAAAGGATTTCTTAACAAAAACTTTGAAAAATAAAATCAGTTAATAAATCTGACAATCAATTAAAATATGATAAAATTGAGAATTCATAAGTGCTTTCTCTAATTTTTCCTAAATTTTTCTTGAGAAAAATTTGTCATTTTGATTTTCGGTACTTTATTCAAATGTATTTTTTTAATAAAATAATGAAAGTGCTTATATTTTTTTATTATTATAGAGAACTAAGTAAATATATATATAAAGAATTTGATTGCAAAACTATAAAAGCGAGAAAAATACGATGTATACGAAATATGTAGCGAAAAATTTGAAATAATATTAAGAGTTTTTGAATAATAATGAATGAAATTTGAAGTCTTATTAGTAATTAATAAATTTGGTTCATATCGCAAACTTTTCGAAAATTCACATTTTTAAATAAAATATTCAAATTTAAAAAATAACGAATTTAAAGAGAATTTTAAAAAATTATTCAGTCTCAAGGTTTTATTAAACGTAAATATATATGACAAAACTCTGGTATATCAAAATGGTACTACGTTGGGACAATGTATCTACATGAATGACAATTAAACCAAAAAAATATGAAACTGAAATTATTTTCATCTCCGTGCTTATTGCCATGCATTTGATTTTTCATTGCGAACTTTAATCATGTGCATTACTTATTGATACTTTCTCATATCAAGTTAAAAACTTGCATAAAATGATGAATAGCAATACTACGATAAAAATTTAAATATTTAATCATTAAAAATTTCAACGACTATTGGCACGAAGTGTAATAAAACATCTGCAAAATCCAAGTTTTCGTTCCTTTTCTTTTTTTTTTTTTCCTTTCTTTTCTTTTCTTTTTTTTTTTTTTTTTTTGTTTGTTTGTTTGTTTGAAAATCCTTAGACTTCCTCGTATTAAGTTAAAAACTTGCAATCGGCAATAAATGCAATAATTTTTTTTATTTATTTGAAAACTGTAATGGGTATGATATAGCCTATTTCCACATACCTACTATTGCCCTTTGATTACATAATTAATGTTGAAATCAATTCATTCTAATCATCCTCTGATTTTTTTCTCTTAATGTCTGAATTTAAAGACGTTCTCCTTTAAACCTACCCACATCATTAGTGCGCAATATGTCCCAATTTAACTATTGCACCATTAAATAACATTCAACCAACCACATCATTTGAGTTCCAGCTTTATTTTGAAACAAATGAATGTCAAAAACCATTTATGTGGTCGTTTTGTCATTCTGATGAAATAAATAATGTCTTCGCCATATAATTGACACTCATAAATATGTTGCCAATAAAAATGAGAAAACAATTTAATTTAATTTTAAAAAGTTAAGACAATTTTTGGATTATATAATTCCTTCTATGTTTTGAATTCATTGAATATATGCTTGAGATAAATTTTTTCTAGTACAGTTGCATTGTGATGTATTTAAATAAATCGATTGAGATTTTTTTTCAGCCTCCAGCAACTCTGTTTTAATCATTTGAATCATATTCTGATAAACTTCCATCACATTCGAGATTGTGCCAATTCAGGAAATGACATCTTTTAATGCTTTCAGAAAATTGGTGTAGAAAATCAATCTCTTTTAATTTAGAAATATACTTTTGAATATACGCTTGAGTATACTTTTGTTTATTCGTTTTCTTGTTTGCATATCTAATCGGTACAAAATTTGCATTCGATTTTCAATTAATCTAAAGACTTCCTAATGTTCGGACGCTCGAAACTTTAACTTCGATTAAAGCGAGATGACAATGGAATATTAACGCGCTTTCTAGTCCATTGGGTGCAAATTTGATGGTCGATTGAAGCTCAGCAGGAAGTTATTTAAAATCGATTGCAAAATTTCACAGACACAAGACTAAAAAGCAAAAAGCACTTTCTAGTCTGTAAGGTACAAATTTTGTTGTCGAATGAAGTTCGTTCGGAAGTTAATTTAAAACCAATTAAAAATTTTCACACAAACAGAATTCAGAAGCAAAAAGCTCTTTCTAGATTGCAGGGTGTAAATTTGGTGACCGAATGAGGCTAATGAGGAAGTTAATTAAAATCCGATTGCAAAATTTCATACAAACAAGTCTCGAAAGCAAAAAGCACTTTCTAGTCTGAAGAGTATAATTTCTGACATTGGATGAAACTCATAGAAAAGTTAGTTTAAAATCGATTGCAAAATTTCACAGACATATGACTAAAAAAAAAAACACCTTTTTAGTTTGTAGGGTACAAATTCCGTCATTGGTTGAAACTCATCGGTGAGTTACTTTTAAATTGATTGCAAAATTTCTCATATACAAGACTCACAAACCGAAATTAATCATATAAATAAAAGTAATTATAGTACAAATCATTAATCATTGCATAAAAATTAACAAATTTTAAAACAAATTAAAAAGTATAAAATTGTCTCTTTTAGCTCACCACATATTATTCTTAATATATGTGATAGGAAATTTTGAATTATTAATCACAAATTTTTTAAAAAAATTATATGAGGTTGTAAATTTTTAAGGAGTTAGGATAAATTATTTTATACTTTTTAATCTGTTTCAAAAATGCGATATGGGAAATTTATTTTATTTCAATAATGGTTTCGCTCTCTGTATCCAGTCTTAAGCTCGGTTATCCTGAATGTAAAAAATATTTCAGAATATAAAAAAACTCTTTATATATGTGACTGAAACAAATGGAGACATAAAAAATATAATTAAAAAAAATCTGAATTAAAATTAACATTGGTAATACAAATTTCATTTAGTTAGCTTAAGAATCTACCTTTGCTGTGTGCTTTCAGGGAAATGAATCCCTTTGAATGTAAAAAGAAAATTTTTCCAAGGTTTTTACCATTTTGAAAAACTATATATTTTGATACGTTCAATCATTTTTGTGAACACATAATCATTAAACTGCATTTTTCATTGTATCTCCAAATGCATCATAGTTTGATCTTGTTTATCCAAATTCACATTTTCAAAATTTATTAATTCCATTTTTCAATTTTTATTTTCTGTTTATGTGGTATAGAGAAAATACAGAAATCGCGTCGGCGTCCTGGCATAGGGGTAGGGGGTCTTACCCTTGATCTGGGTACCACAGGTTCGAGTCCCGTTTCGGATATGGTTATTCCTTTATGTGGGGGGCACATACTTGTGAGGTATGTGTCCCCCCCGTACAAAGGGATTGTCCAAGCGAATGTGAAGCATGAAGTAGCTAAGTCGTACTCTTGGCCCTAGTTAGCACTACTGGGAGGAAAAAAAAAGAGAGAGAGAGGCGCTCATTTCGGCTTAAATAGCTGGCAGAGTACTGCCAGCGTCCTTATAAAGAGCCATAAGTTACAGCAACAGTAAACGTCAAAAAATTCGAGCTCCGAGATTTTGAAGAATCTCTACATTTTAGTCCTCCCGGAATTCGAAAAGCACATTTTTGGAAAATGTAAATCTGTATATATATATCTGTGACTAAGATAATTCAGCTAGACGGATGAAATCTGATTTACGATCTTAACACCAATTTGCAGATTGCTACCGAATTTTAAATTAAATCTGTTCAGAGGAAGTTTGTCTCTCCGGCTGCCCAAACATAACGTGTTCATTCTAGAATGAAGACAGCTAGATAGATAAATTTCTGTGCACAAATATAGTTTGATGGCAGTCTGTCTAACTATCCAATCAAAAATGGTTGAAATTTGGAATACGATCTTTATATTTAATTTGCAGATTTCGATCCAATTTTAAGTAAAATCTGTTCAGAGAAAGTTCACCTATCAATCTGTTCGAATATACGCTAACACGATAGCTACAAATGGGAAAGAACGAGATAGATAAGATTCGGAATACAGATTTAAAATCTATAATATAAATATATAAATAAATGTTAAATTTTGAACCAGATCTAGCTTCGGGTTCTGTAATCTCTTACCTTCAGAAGCAGGTAATTAAAAAAACAAAATGACTTAAATATATCAAATTTGGTACGTAACTTTGTGACTACAAGAGCAGTTTTGAGTCAAATTTTTGTTTCAATATGATCAGGAAAGCAGGTCTAAAACTTAGATTTGATTTTAGGATACTGTTCATCACATGTCAGAGAGTAATCGCTGAAAAACGCCAATACTCACACGATAGGATCAGAAAAATTCTAAATTCACGCCAAAAGTTAATATTTCGTAACTGTTGAACGCCAAAGCCTTGTAAGGTGTTCTCTGACACGTTAAATTTGTTAGGTTATAGCTGCCGCAGATGAAATAAGTTTGGAAATATTGTTTGAAATTTAAAATAACTGTCTTGTTTAATCAGGAATGATAGAAAGAATAATATTTATTTTCGTATCGGGAAATAATTAAAATTCATTCATCATTCATTGAAATTGAGTGATGTATAAAAGAGAAGCGTAAATAAAATTAATTCTACTTTTTAAATCTTTATTATTTTAGACTTTAGGGTTGGCAATATATTTTTGTTTTTCCACCTTCAGTAGAAACAAACAAGTGCAAGTAATAAGTATTCAAAATTTTATCGCAATCGGATGAGCGGTACGGCACCACTTAAGAGACATACAGACAAAGATTCATTTTTATTTATATAGATTAGAAAATATATGAAAAAGTTGTAAGAAGATCGCTTCCACTGGTTTTCTGAATCTCTTTGTTATCAGATTTTTTAGAGTGCTTAAACGACCCTCATAGCAGTAGTTAATTTTAAAATATTCTTCTCTAAACTTTGTTCCTTTTAAAAATGGCTTTTAAATCCAACTGAGTTTTGAAGATGGATTGTTTAATTTCCGAATCCAGAATAGGAAGCTCGTAAGATGATGAAATTTTTAAATTTCGATTCACGTGAAATGAGTTTATTTTCATAGATGAAAACATAAATCCATATTCCTATTAAGAATCTTGCACTCTTCAGGTATCTTATTCTAGATTAATTTGGTGTTGGTAAGTAAACAAGTTCAGAAAGTATAATTTTCGCATTTCTTCTTACTTGTTTAATGATAACTTACATAATGTTGAAATTGCTAAGATAATGCGAAAGTTATTGTTGGAATTTACTTTGATTACCATTTATCTTAGTATACTGATAATCTTACAGAAACAAATTACCTGGATTCAGACATTGATGAAATGAGAGCATTGACCACATCAATCAGTACACGATAGTGTGTATTTCACATCTTTAACCATTTCAAATAAGAATCCATTCTCTTCAAATATATATTTTTTACACACAGCTGTATGCTATTTATATATATCTTTGCAAAATTAATGATAACCTACATAATATTAAAACTGCTAACATAACACTAAAATTACTTTTGAATTTATTCAGATTGCCATCTGTCTTAATATACTTATATTCAAACTCTACCAGAGCACACTAAACTGAATTCATACATTAGCAAGATAAGAATATTATCCACATCAATCAACAGACGACAGTGTGAATTGCATCTTTAACCATTTCAAAGAAAGATCCATTCTCGTCAAATATATCTTTGAACGCTTCTTATACCCAGCTCTGCGCATACCTCCATGTACAATTTCGCCTCTGTAGCAAAAAATATGGGGATAAAAAAACCAAAAATGTTCCGCCTGTCAGTCATTACTAAAAACATGATGAATGAAATCATTCAGAATGCAAAATGTCATTTTCACAATCTTTCACTGTTTTCCCAACTTTCATTGCATTACTCATTAGTAAACTTACTCCAAGATGCCTGCGAAACTCCAGCCGGTTTCGACACCTTCAACGGTAATCTAATTCTCATTTTCAGCTGCAAGTTCGTTGCTGAAAACGCGTCTAAATGGACTAAAAAGTGTCCCTACTTCCGGAACGGGACGTTAATCAAAGCTTCAAACCACAGTCATCGCTCAAACTACCCGTAGACATGATTTTCCGAGCGAATCTCTGCTCAAAGCTTCTTTTGTTTCCATGGAAACCCACCAAGACAAGGAGCTCGTGTAGTTGTCTAATGTGTCGAGAATTCTTGTAAAACAGGACACCCGGTGTTCCGAAAATTTCCTCCCCGGAAAAAGCCGCACGAAAAACTTTGAGGTTGCTTCCTAAAAATGGGGAATGGCTGCGGTGTGTCACGTAATTATTCATTCGAAATGAAGTGAAAAGAAAGAAAATGGCGAAATGGTATCTGCTGATAATTATGCAGCTGCAATTAGGCTTAAATTTGGGTTAAGGTATTTAGTTTGGGATAGTTCTTTCCTCTTGATATTTTGGTACTTTGATTCCATCTATGATGGTAATCTGAACAATTATTTTTTACAATTTCGCTTATAATTCTTTTTAGATGTATGTAAATAAATCATATATATGTTACTGTTAAAGTATGAAATCCGTTATTTTATAGAATACCTAGTGATTCCATGAAATAACTGATCGTGTCCGTTAAAGTATGTAATATGTTATTAATTTGACACTTTAACTAGTTATTTCATAGAATAACGATCTTCAGCCCATTAAAGTGTAAAAAAATCTGTATCACATAGCTCGCTTTTTAGTATAAGGTACATTCACGTTTCGTTTAACAACATGGAAAGTAGCGTGGGGGAAAAAACGTTAATTTTGAATTCAAATAAAAATAATTTTTGAAAGACGGTAAAAATACCAAAGCATAAAACAACGAGAATACTCTTTCGCCATACTCTCAAAATGTCAACGACAAATATATTTACCTTCCACCCTTACTGCATTTATAAACATCATTAGTTTATTTATAGAATTCCTAGTTATTTCATTTTAGATAAATTGTTTATTTTACACTTTAACTGTCTCTCATTAGTTAATTTATAGAATACCTAGTTATTCTATGAAATAACTAGTTAAAGTGTCAAATTAATAACATATTACACACTTTAACGGACCCGATCAGTTATTTCATGGAATAACTAGGTATTCTATGAAATGACTGCATTATATACTTTAACGGTAACATGTACAATAGCAAGATAAGAACATTATCCCCATCAATCAACAAACGACATTGTGATTTGCATCTTTAATCCTTTCAAAGAAAGATCCATTCTCGTCAAATATATAGTGGAACGTTTCTTATTCACAGCTCTACGCATACCTCCAAATACGATTTCGACAATACAGTTTTAACGAGCCAACTCATATTTTTACGTTGCATCATGCTATGCTATTACAGCTATGAATAAATGGAGAACTGCGAATCCAGACTACCAATTGGATATATATTTGGGCCGTAAAATATCCTACAACAATATAAATATGAGTAATGGTAACAGTTTTTAGAGAAAGTTATTAACATCTAATCATGAATTAAAAATTCTAACAAATATTTATAACCATTGTACTATTTTAGAACAAGAATCAAATTTTTTATTCTTGGAAACTTGGATGTTACAAATTATTACAATAATTTTATTTAAACAGCTTAAAGTAAGCATTTTTTTCTCGTATAGGTAATGTAGACAAACTATAGTAATCGTCAAAAAATTTGAATGCAAAATTTTGAAAAATTACCATTTTTTAGACCTCCCTGAGTTCAAAAAACATATTTTTGGAAAATGTACGTTTGTCTAACTGTCTATTACAAATGTAATTTTGAAATACTTTGAGCTAGGCGGACGTAACTTAGTATACTTTCTTTACATCAAATTTGTAGATTTCTATCCCATTTGCAATTAAATCGGTTCACAGGAAACCCGCCTGTCCAACTGTTCGAAAATACGTAAACAAGATAATTACAAAAAGAAAAGAGCTAAATACATAAAAATTGGTACACATATATAACATCTTTAGTGTGGACAAGTGAAATTTTGAGCCACATCTGAAAAGCTGTTTATCGATCTGTTCTTTCAAAAAGATGTAAAAGCAATTATTGAAAAACACAATTTCTTAAGTATACCAAATTTTGTAAGGGATTTTGTGACTACAAGTGCAGTTTCTTACCAAATTTTTGTTTCAATTGGTTGATAAAATCGTGTCCAAAACATAAAATCAATTTTTATACTATTGACCGTATGCCATGGATTAATCGCCAAATAATTCACCAAGGATGACACGACAGACAGTAAAAATGTTGAATTCACGCCAAAAGTTAATATTTCGTAACTAATGATATATTAGTTACGAAAAATTAAGCAAAGCGCGACAAACTTATTAAAGAGTGTATGAGAAAGTTTTTGTTGGGGGGACAACCTCTGCTGGTTTTTGTTTCAATCTAAAAGTCACCCAGTACTGACTAGTAATAGTTACTCCAAAATGTCCAGTAGAATTTGGGGAATATTATCTTGAATAAACGGATATTCTAGAATTATGACAATAAGTAAGGTGAAATTCGGATAAGTTACAGCAATCAAAAATAATAAAATTCATTAAAGATATTAAAAATTATTTCAAAATGTAGAGAAGTTAAAATTTCATAGTTTTGCATCATATCTGAATCAGCGAAGGAGTCTGGGCTGAATCAGTACTTAAAATTCTCGCGCTTGTATTTAGAAACTATGCACTGGAGAGAATTTGAGAATCAAAATTTTTTTTAATTCAAAATAAGGTTTGAAACAGTATGCGATTTATAAAACTGCATCTGATATTGGAAATCAATGGCAATTTTTTGCTTTTTTCTTGTATTGCATTGTGTTTGATAAAAAATTAATTACATTATTTTAAAGATAAACTGTAAAATAAATCTACTTTTTTTTACGAATTCAAGCCACTTCTTTATCATGGCACATTTGAAAAATTCAATCATATGAAATTCAGAAACCTTTCTCTGTATTGCACTAATATATTACAGATAAAAACCAATAGTAATGAACTATAACACAATAGTATTTAGTAGAGTTTGCAATAAAACAATGATTAAAATAGGCTATCAATTAAGGGTTGAAAACAGTTGTTTTACTTACTAATCTACATAAATAAAGCATAAAACTTAAAAGCCTGTATGAGTCAAACTTTTTAAAATTAAGCTCAACTTTAGTTTCAAAAATCCTCTACTAACTTTAAGAAATTTCATCAACATTTCCAATCTTAATAAATACCTATCAAACTCAGACTGCACTTCTGATACTGCACGCTTTTTATCATGTTAGAACATGATACTGCTTTTGGTAAGGGAATTTTGAAGCTGACATACTCAATGAATAATTGAAGCTAGTAACCGCATAGGCAATGAATAAAGCAGAAATGGCAATAATGATCATCATCATCGTTTAACCGCATATATTTTTAACTGCTTTTATCAGTATTGCATTATTATTCAATATGCTTATTTGAAAACAGAGGGATTTTTCAAAAGATGACCTGTTTTTACCATTATTGCTTAATTTTTAAGCATGCATCTTTGACAACAGATGGGTTTTTAAAAGGTGGACGTAGAACTATGACATCATAACTGTTATTTTCATAAAAGGTAACTTTTTTTCAGAGGAAATTGAATAATTTAATTTTTATAATATGTTAAATAAGACAACTCGCGTTTAATAACAATTTTAATAAAAGCATTTTCTCTTTCCAGAGTAGGGAAATACCACTTCATTCACTCTTAAGAGGGAAAAATTGTAGGATTTGACTCCTGTTCTAAGATTAATCCATCGCGAAACTGTTTTATGATTTTAGAAATTAGAAAATAGCTTATAAAAATATTGTTTTCATAAAAATTCTGTATAAAACAATGTGTTAAAGAATTCATTGGTAAATAGTTTATCATTTGGAAATTGCATATATATATACAAAGAGAAGGGAAGGGTATAGAGACCGGTAGAGAAGTTTCGTGATTGTTTCAAACTGATTTAAACTGGTTAATGACTTAAATTAATTAAGACAATTGATGACTAAAAATAAAATTGTTTTTACATGATAACTTCAAATTTGCGATCGTAGATTTCATTTTTACTTTTTTTAAATTTTGAAATCTACACGCATATTTTAGAAAGAAAAACTCAGCTATCTTTCTAACAGAATAAATTTTACAAAATATCTTATACATTTTAAATAAATATTATTCCACAATATTTCATTTGATATAACATAATAAAAAACATAAGATTAAAAAAAATAATGATTGATATTTATTATTTTCTTTGTACAATCCCTAACTATAAAAAGCAATGATTTTAATTCAATAAAACGCAGTTTATAAATTTGAGATTTAGCATACGAATCACAAATTAATTCTAATAATGAAGATGAATCTGTTGTCATATTAATGTAAAGATGAATGTGTTCTCTTTCTACAGCATAAACCAGCTGACTTAGAGCTACCTAACTTTTCAAATATGCAAATGTTGGAAAATGATAATGCGAATTATGTGACAATTTTTTTTATTGAAACTTTAAAAATCCTTTTAATTCATTAAAATGTGAGGGAAATGTAGGTGTTTTTCTGGAATAACGTTCATAAATAGGATTCTACAAAGTCAATTTAAAATTAGTAATGTATTTTTTAATTATATAAATTTAGTTGTTGGACAGTTTTTACCATGATCTTTTTATTTGATTTTCAAGAGAAAATTTCATTATTGCAATGCTGTTTACTATTTACATGGTTTGCTTGAGAATTATGAAGTGTATATTATCACAGTAATACAAAATAGATTATATCCACAGTTATGTTTTTAATGGGCACTATAAAGTCAGGGGTGTTCGTTCATTCTATACGGGGTGGTTCGTTCATACATTTCATTCACTCATCCACACATCGTAATTTTGATCTGGATCAGAGAATGATCACCTCTGAGCCAGTACCCTCAGTGGTATTACTCTCGACATGGAGTACTTTGTGACCATGACTGATTTATACTCACGCCAGTCACCACACACGAGGTGATTCTTTAGCCGGTGAGGTTCAAATACCCAACCTAAGTGATGCGAGTCCAACGCCCTACCAAATAGGCTACATCGGCCTTCAAACGCGGTATAAAGTCCATAAGCGGAATTTCAGCTGGCTAGCTCAGAGTGTTTTTGAGATATTGTTCTCAAATAAGGACAGATGGACAAGATTCCAAAAACACGTTTTTCGCATTCAGGGAAATCTGGAATGCAAACTCGTCAAAACCTGCAGTCCAAGCTTTTTGACAGTTTTCTTTGTACATATTTCGTACACGAGCAAGTAAAACGAGACTTGTATAATATTTTAATGAAGTAATTTTGTGTAGAATAGAATTTCGACAGTAAAAAGTCATATTACAGATTTTCCGTCCCGCCCGAAGGCAATCGGAAATAAATACTGAATTACCGAACCGCATCTACAACACTGGTGAGAACTGTGGTAAAGTTCTGATGGCCATCTCCGGTCATGGTACAACCCTTCCCAAAGGAAGTATGTCCCGTAATCAATGGGAGGAGTCAGATCCCCCGTCTTTTGTGTACTCACCGGGTTGGTGAGATACAACCACCGTGCCGAAAGCATCTTATCCTCAATTACGAGGTGCCCGCGAGGAATTTTCGACAATAAAAAAAAGATTCATAAATTATCACTGAATATAATGACATTGGCCTTAAGAATTCTATATAGAGTCATTTTCATGCTATAACCATAGAAGGAAATATATTTTTGTAACAAGAAAAAATGCATACCCACATTGAACGAACAATGCCTAGTTATCTTGGAATAACTAGGCATTGTTCATTCTCAAAAGAGCGCAACTTAAGATTTTTCTTTCTAGCAATATAGAAGTTAACAAAACCTTTCCTACTATGATAAGGCTCCATAAAATTCACAATATTACTATAATTAATTCAGACCGACAAAGTTTCAGAAATGTCTTTATTTGTCAAAATAAATGCAACCAAGGCACGAAAGTATCTAATGTCGTTCTTTACGGCCATCTCAAACAGTCTATTGTATTCCTCTATTATAAAAGATAGCTTTTGATTTTATCCATCCAATAAACTAAATCTAAATGAATGTCAAACACTAGGTGCTTGTATCTTAAATGTCCTGCTGTCTTCTAAGCAATTCATTAGTCGAATAAAGTTGTAAAACAAATGGCCTGTGCTATCCTTAGATCGGCTTCGTTTCGCCTATCAGAAGATAGGATTACCAGCAAATATAGTAGGAAATGAGGCCAACAAACAGCAGTTTAAGCCACCTACGTATTCATTAGGGTGGACAAGAAAGGCATCACTAACCAATCAGAACTGACGCCAAGAGCGGTAAAGAGCGACAAAACGATTGGACCAATAATCGACGCCGATCTGGCTGTCGAATGGTGAGAATTCGAGCGCGATTCCCACGCGATGTGACGATGACCAGTGGTCCATGACGAATGTCATGACCTTTTTACGCGCGACTCAGCAAGGGATGTTGGCGCTTAAGTCATCGTTTAACTTGTCTATCGGAGATGAAGATTTTTGATACCAGAAGCATTCAAGAGTATTAATGATGGCAATATCATAGGACTACTGACAACATAATTGCATCGGTAGTCGCTGCTGTATTCATCATGCAAGATAGATTTTTTGTAGTTGGATAATCTCTCGGCGTCTTTGGTAGGTGGTTTGAAGATCTTACCGAGGGCGAATATTATTTAAACTTGAAATGAATAATTCTGAAAAATGTGTTACTTAGAAGAAATATGCAGAAAGAACAGAATTAAAAAAATGTTTAAGTAATAAAGGCAATGCAAAAAATTAACGAGGTATTAAGACAAATTAGCAAATAATTTAACATAACTGAGTCAGAAGTTGTTGCTGTATTCATCACGCAAGGAAGATTTTTGCTGTAGGAAAATCCCTTGGGATATGTGGTAATTGGTTTGAAAATTATACTGAATATGATTATAATTTAAACTTAAAACCAATAATGCTGGGGAAAAAACCGCTGTTTACGTATATCCAATATGCTCGAGAAACACAACTTTCAACTTTTGGTTTTATATTGTAAGGGCAGTGGAACAAATTAAAGACTAATTATCAAATAACTCAGCAAAATTGAGGTAGAAGTTGTTGCTGTATTTATGATATAAGTAGATATTTTGCTGTAGAATAATCCTTTGAAGTCTAAGATAGTTGTTTTGAAGATCATACCGAATATGATTATTATTGAAACTTGGAAACGAATAATGCTGTAAAAAGACGATGTTTACGAAGATGAAATGTACTGAAAGAATTAAGCTCTCAAAAAGTTGATAATGTAATAAATGCAATAGAGCAAATTAAGACAAATTACCAAATAAAGTATTTGGGCCAATAATTGTTGCTGTATTCATCATGCAAGAAAGGTTTTTGCTCCGGATAATTCCTTGGTGTCTATGGTAGGTGGTTTGAAGATCATGAAGAATGATTATTATTCAAACTTGAAATGAATGCTCCTGAATAAACTATGTTTATTCAGAAGAAATGTGTTCAAAGGAAACACATTTCAAAAAATTGACAGTACTTTTTCGCTAGCCTGGCGGAAACAGAAATAGCCAAATAATGTAGAATTTTGCCTCATTTCTTTCATTTGTCATCCGCTTCGCGTGGGGACTTGACTCGTGTTTGGTTCCCATTGGCTAGATTTGTTCTCGGATAGCGACTAATAAATACAATACAGCAAATTAACCACTATTTAACATAAATTAGCAAAAAAATTGTCATAATTACATCAAAAATTGCTGCTATATTCATCATGCAAAATAGATTTTTGCATTCGGATAATTCCTTAGTGTCTATAGATTTGGACAGAAGATCATACCCAATAAGACAATTATTCAAACTTATTAATGAGGAAAAAGCTCTGCTTGCCTAAAAGAGATGTTCTATTAGAATTCAACTTCCAAAACGTTAATTATGTTACAAATGTAATAATGCAAACTAACAATTAATTATAAAAAATTATCAAAGAAGCAAATTTACATAATTATATTAGTATTTATTGCTGTATTCATCATGTAAATAGGATCTTTGATCTCAGATGATCTTTTGGCATCAATACGATAAGATTTACGATTATACTGAATGTGAAAGTTATTCAAACTAAAATTGGATAATGATGATAAAACTCTATTTGCCTACAAGAGACTTGCTATAAGAATTCAGCTTTCAGAATGTTATTTATGCAGTAAATGTATCAAAGCAAATTGTATAAGACATATAAGACTTTACTATACAAGAAAGTAAAAGTAACTCAATTATTAAATAAAATTTTCATTCGCATGTGTTATTGTTTTTGTAACCACAAATTTCAAAGCACAATTGTATGTAATGCATTATTCCTTAACACAGATTTCCCAGTGATATTTTCTGCGTCTTATATTTTGCGACTTAAAAAAAAAATCGTTCTTTCTGCAATATTGTAAAAAAAGTAATGATAAATGCATATTTAAACATGCACTTGAACTGATATTCCGTCTATGGTCATTTCTAGTTTTCAGGTCAACGCAGATTATCTTTAAAATGTTGCCAGACATGGTCATCCGATTTCGGTAAACTTTGGAAGAATCGGTAGGTACGAACCGCGCAAATCCGGAAGGTCGTTAGACACTAGCGCACATGCCAAAAATGCAGAGACGCACCGTAACGAAATACTAGAAAACTTCTCTGCACATTCCTCAGTATTCTCTCCCCGTCCCAAGGAAAACCTTTGTCTTCGCTCTGTAACCGTAGCCTGGCCCGAGTCCCTTGACACAGCCCCCCTCAAAATATGGCACGTGCCATTAGTAACGCCCCACTGGCTTTAGGGGAGGCGCGGAGGATAGGGGATCAACACCTCAGTTCTCTTTCTGCATTTCATGGGATTTACTTAACTATGCGGAGATCTCCCATCGCCAACCCCCCCCCCTTAAGCTGAGAGGTTTGAAGAATGAGATCCTATATATATCTTGTGTACGAATCTCTATGGCACGGTTTGAGATTTCTATGGTATTGCTAGAATTAGGGGAGAAGGATGGTTAGTAAGTCCTTTGTCAGTGAAATCCAAAACAAATGTTTTCTGTGCCGAGTAGAATGAGTGTGAAACAAAAGCGATTAGGTTCCACAGTCGGTGCTTGTTCCGAACCCCGTTTTTTCCCTCCCAAACTGTCTTTTGCAGTGTCTTGTCCCGTCATTTTGCCATATTAGTCTGAAGAAATGGACGTAATACTACACCATTATTGTCTTTTGCGTTTCCTAAATTGACAAAATTAATGTACTGGGAGTAAAATTAGATCCAATTTTTGGTATATTTTCAAACAAAAAAAGTGAAAATGGGAAATATATATATCTTTTCTTAATGGTTTTATCTTTTTTCCTCAACTGAAGCACTTAGGTTTCAGGGATATTTTTTTGCTAATAAAATTTTGCAATTCGAATCTTTTCAGCATTATTTTTTTCTTAAGCAATCTATAAAAATTGGTCTCTGGTCGTTAGCAATATCTCATTAGTTAAAAATCAGTATGTGAAATTAGTGTCCTTTTAATGCACAGAAACATAATAAATCCCCCCCCATACTGTGCAAATCATCCAATTAACTCAGAAACTTAAATGTATTTTTTTTGAAGAAGTTTTTCGCTTAATTTGTTATAGATACTTTATTATAAACTTAAATAGTTACCAATATTCTATAGAATGCTCCCCATTTTTGGGAGGGGAGGAAGGCAGAAGGGAATGCCTTAAAAATATAGGACAGTGATTGTGGAGTTTAAATCGATACAAAAAAAAATTATGATTAAGATTTTATTTCTTCAATCGCTTTAGATAATGTCAAATACGATTATCCCAAGTTTTCTCCCCAGAAAAATAAACTTTGATTAAAAGAAAAAGAAATGAAGTGAAATGAGGTGTTCTTTCAA
>JAPMOQ010054958.1:213700-235836 GCA_026543055.1 Argiope trifasciata | reverse complement strand
TATTTTCAACCGATGTAAAATACTTTTATTCATCCACTCGAGTTCAAATACATTTTTTAAAATTTGTAGCAGATGACACTTGGCGTTAATACAGTTTTTTAAAAATATTAATTCATTAATTAAATTTAATTCATTTTTAATATTTTAAATAGAGTTTATCAGTAAGATTGAACCAACAGACATTAGTTCAATCGGTAAAATACAAGGATTTCAGTATTTTTCATGCTAACGTCTAGAATGCGAGTTCATTTCTTGCGAAAATCAATAATTTTTCTACAGTTAATACTTTTTTTTATCATTATTCAATAAAAAGTAACTAAAATAAAAAATTTCTTTGTTGACCTAAGAAACAATTGAATTTTAAAAATATAAATTATATATTACTTGTTAAAGTCTTGTATCGTCATGGATAGAAGCTCGTTTGGATATTTTTGGAAGTTAATTCACAGAAGCTTGGTGAAGACGGTGGCATTTTCGATCAGATTTCCACAACGCTATTTGGCACTTAACTGTTCAAACCCCCTCAGCTCTGAAACCCTTAACAAATCTTCCAAAATACAATGCCACATTCCACGTCGAAAAGAACAATCCACCTTTCGTTCCGCCTCTAAAAACAAACGGCGTGTAATCGATATAAGCAGTGCCTGCGTCGATCGCTAATTTGTCTCTGTCAATAATGAGGACTTCAGACAGAGTGACAAAGATCCTCCCAGCAGCTGATAAGCATCTCGCGGACGGTGGGAGATGGCATCTTGGCAGCTGCCTGACAACAGCTGCCTATCTTCAGCCACCATCTAAGAATGGTTACTTCTTCATTAGGCTATTTCAGGAGGAATAATGGCAGACGGGCAATTAAAGGGACTCATTCCGCGAGAAATGGCAAGAATTCCGATGAAACTGGTAGGTCACACACCGTTTGGGAAGGTTTTGGCACCCGCAAATGCTGAGTCATTGCCAAAGACCAGGGTCCCCAATTAGTTTAACCACAGAGTCTAATTTTCGTTCGTTTACAAAAGAAAAAGTAGCTGCTGTTATAAGTTAAATCTCTTAAATGCAGGATTCTCAATTAGTTGTACTAGAGGTTTTGCTTGAAAGAGAATATACTGTTGCCTTGACATAGGTCTGAGATGTTTTTAAGGCATGAATTACTTAAAATTAATAATCCTTATAATCTGATATCGAAAAAACACAAAAAGCTTCGCTTAGATTGCAATTTTTTTTTTTTTTCAAAACATATCTGAGCAATATGAATCTCTAAGCTTGATCTTAAATTCGTAAATAAGATAGGCTTTAGGTTGCAGAATATTTTTCAATATATTTCGGCTTGTTCAAATGATACAGAACATATATTTGATTTTAATTCTTTCACTACTAACTGGCCATGTAAATTCTGGACTGACTTGAAATTTTTGTTTTGAACGATGTTGTATGATATCTCTAGTAGCACAAATATCTAAGTGATCCATAAATTTCTTTCCCATTTCTAATATAAAATGAATACAAAATATTTACTGTTTAAGATATTGCTTATTTAGTTCTATAAGAACTCTCTTGCTGTCTTACCTTATCCCATCTCTTAGGAAGCCTCATTATCTCATCTTTCCAAAATTGTTGGGTTTTGGAAAAGAAATAATCCTCGGTGCTCTTTTACTTCTCCGGTGGATTTAAAGCGCTTGTAGAGAAGAGAATTTTTTAAGGGCACAAAGAAGTAATAATTAGATAGAGCGAGATCTGAAGAATGTGCAGGATGCTGTAAAACATCCCAATAAAACTGTAAGAGATTCTCTCACAAAACTAATACCGCACTGTCATAATCATAAACTACGCTAAGTCGGTTCATTGATTTTGGCCGGGTTTTTTTTTTTTCGCTGTGGCAACCTTTAATTTACCCAGTTGGTAACGGTATGTATAATGTATTGTTTTACCTTGAGGAAGGAGCTCTTTGAAAATTACACTTTTCAAATCCCACAAAACGGACAAAATAACTTTTTTGGGATGTAGTCTCTAGTTGAAGTGTAGTAGGTCTGAAACAAATGACATAGACAGCTAATAGATAAGCCGGTATGTTTGCACAAGCAGGTCGAGATCAGGCCATTCATGGCGTGACAAGAAACAAATTTTGTTACACCCTAATATAATATACAATTTTGCATGATGCTAAACAATGTTTTCTATATTGTATAATATTGTTAAGTAATATATAATATAATATCGAACACTATTGTATAATATTGCGCAACAGGATGTACTACCTGGAACAGTACGAACTGGTGATAACTCATTTTAAATCCTACATTCCTCGTTTGAAAGAGAAAAAATACCAACCATTAAAGGATTTGCATGGCCAGTTGGATGGATCAGTAGTGAAAGTACTAAACTTAAAACTTCGAAGATCTGTATTTAGAACTTGGAGATACCTAAAAAAATCTCAGCACATAAATTTTTCTGTGGATAAGAATAAAGACATCAAATTTTTCATCATTCTCAACCGATATTATAATAATTTAATAACAGATTGTTTTCAAAATCTATATCAATATATTTGTCGCTGATTGGGAAGGATTACTGGTTGTAAGGAATTCCTAAATTTATAGAATATCAGTCGCTTTATCCTTAACATGTGGTCCAAACACAAGCATGTTCTGATATCAGATTTATCCATTTCAATATTATTTAATCAATCTTCTCAGATTTTGTTGATATAAGTTACTTCCGATCTCCTAAGTACTTCCAAATACCAATCACGATTTTTAATTTCGCGTATATGCAGTTTAGACATAGAAATTGTCAAAAAGATCGAACTCAAGATTTTGGCGAATGCCCACGTTTTAGACATCTCTGAGTTTGAAAAACACAATTTGAAAATGTTCGTCTGTCAATAAACGACTTAGATAACTTTAAAACGCTTGTAGTTAGCAGGATGAAATTCGGTATGTAAACTTGTAATTTACAGACTCAATAGACTCTGACGTTAACTCCTCTTATAATTATATGCAAAAATTAGTATTAATCGTAAACATTAAATTAAATTCTTCAAATTAGAAAAATATTCAAAAGAGTCTAAAATGTAAACATCTTTTGAAACCCATTATTTTAAGTTAATAAAAAGAACTATTTTTCATCATTTTAAATGAACAACAACAAAAAAAAAACGCTCATTTTTAGTAACACGATTTATTTTTTTTACTTTTTTTTGCTGAATGTAATGTAGCATTTGAGTGTTATTTTCTATATTTGTGCCTGGTTTTAGTAGTTTTTTTTTTCAGTAGCAATTAGTTTTTCAGTGCTATTTGCGTGTTGTTTTCAGTTAGGCAGTATGTGTGATGAAACAGCGATTTATGAATAAATATTTAAAGCTGGAGTAAAAAAGCTACGCAATAATTTTTGGCCAGAATGTAAATTTTTTCATGAATCTATCGTGTCATTCTTGGCTGGATTTTTGGCGATTAATTCCTGATAATCGTTAATAGTATCTAAAAACCAAATAGGTGTTTTACACACGTTTGACTCAAGCAATTGAAATAAAAATTTGGCACAAAATTTCATCTGTAGTCACAAAAATTATTACCAAATTTCATATATTTAAGTTGTTGTGTTTTTAAGTTACCGCTTTTACATGTTTGTGAAAGTACAGAACAACAATCAACACTTTATTCGATTTACCTCAAAATATGATAAGTGCCTACATTATGGATGTTAAATCTCTGTATTGAATTTTATCTAATATTTTTTTTCTCTTTGTAGTTTTAATGTTAATTTATATTCGAACAGACGAGGGATCGGCAACCTGAGGCTCTTTCGATATAAAGTTGAGACTATCCAACTCCAGACGAAAAATTAAGAATTTACAGTAAATCCTCTTAAAAAAAACACAAATGGGATCAACATTCAACTATTTGGAATTGTTGCTGTATCACTACAAAAGCAACTGTCAGATTTGAAAACCGAAAACTTGTGGAAAGTTTACAGAACTCAAAAGTAAATTGGAAGAGTTGGAGGTCCAGAAATGCATGCACATCTCGCAGTACCACTAACTGGGGAGCTCTAAAAGAAATTCCGTGAGTTGAGGCTCTCATATTCCGATGCATGGATGTCTGTTGCATGAGTATTGTAAAAAGTTAATTTAAAAATCAACTAACAAATGAAAAGCTAGAATCGTGCTAGAAACTTAAAACAACACGCTATAAGCCGAATTTAATCAAACTTTCAAAAAGCATGCAAAGTCAAAGCTTCCATTCATGGAACTACCTATATTTGTGTTTTTATATGAATAAAGATTATTCTGTATTTAAAGCTGTTTATTTTAATTCAAAAACAAACATAATTTTTAATAACTCTTTAAAAACTGAAATTTTTTGTTAATTTATGCTTTTGGCTTTTCCATTTCAATAGGTTGCCGACCCCTGGAATAGACAGACATACAAACTTCCTCTGAACAGATTTTACTTAGACTTTGATAGAAATCTGCACATTTGGTAAAAAGACATTGTATCAAATTTCTTTTTAGCTCAAAGCATTTTTCAGTTATCTGTTTCACAGGCAGATATTGTATTTTTTTTGCATTCATAGTGGTCTAAAACGAAGATAAAAAACAAAATCTGATCTTTGAATTTCTTTTAATGTGTACCATACTTCCTCTATACAACTTATACGAGAAAATAAAAATCGTCTTTTTTAGTCAATCGAACAATAGTCCTACTCTACAACGCTGGCCCAACGAAGTGTGTGTACGCGCCTTTTTTATTGCCATTCTGTGATGAATCACACAGCCGTAACTGTCCTCGCCGGGACACTTGCGTGGCGTTTTGACACAGAACAGTGCGTTTGCAACTTTCCTCAACAAAACGTTTTCGCCAGCTTCTGCAGTGAGCTAGTACTTCTGAAAAATTACAGTAATAATGAAAGAGGACATGTTCTTTCTGTCAAAATATCTTGACTGATAGGAATCTGGTGGCGGGGAGTGGGGTGGAAGGTCGGGGTGGTGTGACACGCAATCGCTATTTCTGGGCGTGTCCAAGTGGTGGTCATTATGCAAATGAAATGGCCTATGAGTATATATTTAGAGGCGTGGCATTTGGACTCTAACCGTACCCCTACTAAACCCGGATGCCTGCAGGCCGATTTTCCCATATCTGCGTGGATATTCACCTCAGAAATCTTGAGATATGTTCTTATTTGCAGGTCCAACTTCTAATGATTTTAAAAGTATAATTATTCCTCTGATTACAGAGAGACCTTCAAGTGCCATTAAAAATGTTATAAGAATTAATGGTTGGAATAGTTTGTGTCCAAAACTAGTTCCACGAGAGGGTTAATATTTGGCTATTAGCATACGCACGCATATGTGGACGGTTAACTACAAAATAAAACGATTAGTTACTGGGAATAAGTAATAATTATTCACAAGTTCATAAGATGCGATATGTAACTTTAAACACAGGAAACTGAATGCTTGTGAAATAATGGGTGGAATTCAAATACCATTTTTAGGAATTAATTTAAAGTTGTAAAAAATAAAGTAGAAAATAGCATTATTCCATCAGGATAATTTTATAGAATTCTAATGGATAGTAATAAGAATCTCTGTAATCTTAAAACAAAAAAAAGGCATCAATTTTTTTTAAAAAAATTCCAGTTTGCTTAAAAATAATGAACTTGGAAAATGAAACTGGCATTTAAATATAATTCTATAGGATTATTGTAATCATGTCCAAACATCTAATTTCCACATCTTTAAGATTGGATTGGATTGTTGATTTTATTGGCACAAGGGCCAGAAATGATCATACTACGCTAAGCAAATGGTCAATAAGATACTAAAATATAATAATTAAAACAGCGTTCAGTAAGAGATGCATAAAAATCTATTCCACATCTTTAGAGATAAAAATATACTTCTAATTTAAAAAAAAACTCTCTAATTGAAGAAAAAGAAATTAAATGACTTAAGTCAATAATATTACTACTGATTATTTAAATTCGATATTACAATCAAATTTGCTTAGAATTCATGTTTAATATTTTTAAAGTAAAAATACTTAGGTGTGAAATAATTCATACAAAATTTTTTATCGTCTGAAATATATTTTAAAAATTAAAATAAAAATATGAGATAAATCAAATGATCTTTAAAAACTGACGGTAGTCGATTTTTTTTAACATCAGTAAACCAAATTAATAACTGTTTCTAATATAAATTGTTAACCACTTGATTTAAAATTTCTCCTTAGTCTTATTCCAGAATTCTACTAATCTAGTCACGCAAAAGTGTTTTGGATTTATTTTTTTATTTTTCAGTAAGAAAACATATTATTATATTAGCAGTAATCAGCTATAAAAAATATTGAAACCCAATCAAAAAATATCTTGGGGGAGAAAATAGCTTTTTTTTTAAAGAAATTTTGTCACCTAATATTTTGAAAAATAATTTTAATAAATACATCTTTCTTGCAATCAAAATTGATCAAAGTTAAATCTAAAATTTCTTTAATTTCATCAAATACTATAATACTAATTTCCTTCAGAGAGCCATAGCCAATTAGTAAAATAATGATATTTAAAATTTGTTGACTCAGATGGCTGTAATTCTAGAAGCATGCTCATTTTTATTAACTTAAACTTTGAAGTGTATTTTACTGAATAAGACTAACAGGACAGACGGCCTTTCAAAACTTTAGACTTCGTAAGTTTTCCTACAACGCATTTGATATCTCAAACAATATAAAACATAATTAATTTCATGCACCATTTAAAGCCTTTCTCGATTAAATTTGTATGTCTATCACTAAAACTTTAGAAATTAGCTATTTTACTAAGATAATCATTAGCTGTACTTAAAGTAAAAATCATTTCACTCTAAGGAGAAAAAGAGAATTCTTTTTCAAAATAGAATTCTAAAATATACTAGAAGTCAGCAACAGAGTTTTCTTATAATGGAAATTCAATTTAAACCTGGAATACTTTTAGCGTTGACAATTTTTTTATAACTTAACACAAATATCTAGTAGAGACAATATTAGATATTTGTCTCATGAAATGCCCCATCAATCATTTATAAAGTGCCACTGCAATGTCATCTAAACATATAATTAAATATTGTACATTTTGTACAAATATTTATTTAATCTAATACTATAATACGAGGAATGATTGCCAAGTCGAAAATCACCCCAGAATTAATAAACTCCTGTAAACTTGGGGGTCTGGGGTTTTTGGTCACGAGGAATCGATTGGCGCCGGTTTTGAAGCGCTACGGTCGAGCAGTTCGGAGTTACAGATAGGATATTTTCAAACTTTATTAGTTCGCCATAATGGCTACTTAAATTTTCAAGCGGTAACGTGCTGCCATCTATAGCCAATATGGCGAACTAATAAAGTTTTATGTTTATGCTGTTATAGGTTTATAATATGTTTCTTATGTACGTATATATGTTTGGTTTTTCTAAATAAATTTGTCAAAAATATTGAACTGCAACACACTTCAATCTTTACCTTTGTATAGAATAGTTCCCTTTCCAAACTCTAACTTTGTTTAGAATAGTTTACAATGGTACACTTTAACCGGTTATCTTTTCACCAATGATTTCACAAATTTTCTTATGGCATGTATTGTTTTGATAAATCACAATTGAAAATTTAAATCTTCGAGTTAGCTTCGATACCTGTTTTCTCCGAGCGGAGCTCGGTCACCCGCTGGTGTAATTTATAATGACCAATTTTGATTGAAACAGAAAGACGGCTTTTGGATCATAAATCTTCCAATATTATCTTTTAAAAACCATAGTTTATTTATTGTTAAATGGAAATATGGTGTACATTTAATAATGAAAATTATAATATTTAGTTATTAAGGTTAGTGACTGCGTTGAAAAGGCAATTTTTTGCGAAACAATGAAACGTTTTATTTAATTTTCTTAAGATTTGAACATGTTTCTTTATTAAACTGTTAGAAATTTAATCCTAAATATACTCTTTGAGAAGTTTTACAGATTTTTCTATTTTTATTTAAATGTGTTTTCATACTTTTTTTACATCTG
The DNA here is from genome assembly GCA_026543055.1 of Argiope trifasciata. NCBI lineage: Eukaryota > Metazoa > Arthropoda > Arachnida > Araneae > Araneidae > Argiope > Argiope trifasciata. The sequence continues at coordinate 227,800 of JAPMOQ010054958.1, read as the reverse complement.
TAGATATTATTTCCTCAAATATAAAATATAATAGAATCTTCTCTCGAAAAATTTCATAAATCAAAATCTAATGCGTATATTTTGTTCAAATTTGGTATAATGATTTCTCAATATGTCTTGGAAACTCTTAAAATAGAGAATGAATAATTTATACGTTTAAAATAATTTTAGTTATTTTAGTGTTTCACAGTGTGAAAATTTTCTGTTATTTACCGATCGCAAGCCAGTATTTGAACAATGAATAGATATACAGTTCACTTCTTAGTTCAGAAATATATTCCTTAAGCTATCTGCAAAATTTTAAGCAAAAGTGATAAACTTCTAAACTTGAAAATTTTTGTTTCATACTTCATTTTACCTTAACCCTAAAATTTTTTTTTCCAATTATTAAAAATTTGTGGCCCTTAATTGGTGCATTTTAGTTTCATAAATATTTTTTTTCAGCCTTTTTTATGCAAATATTTAAAAATATAATAATTTTGGGCATTTTTCAAACAATTCTCACCTAACTTAGTCGCATACTTTAAAAGAATGAAATACTTTAAAAACAACATTTAAGTTAAATCAAACATCATGTACTGCATTCTTTTAAATTTTTTCCAGCCAGCTGGTATAAATTTTTAATAACAAACTAGTAGAAACTGAAAAGCTATTCTAGAAAAATCTTAAGTAAACTAGGTTTAACACTTTTATGAATTCAAAAACTTCGATAAATTTGAATTTATCGACTTTATAAATTTACCTTAAATGAAGATAATGAACGCAATAGGATCGTATAAATTTTAATAAATGTTATGTATAATTGACAAAATCAGAAACTAATTAAAAGCAAAAATATGAACTTCAACTGTCCTTCAAAAAAATAGAATTATATTGCCGAATAAAATGTGAGGCATTCAAAATAAACTTGCGAACGTAAATAATACTAAGGCAAACAGCAAAGGATATTAAATAAGTTAGACAAATCTTAGGAATTAATTTAAAAAAATTTAATATGAGATATAATTTAATAACTAGAATCAAATTGCTGGAGAAAACAGGAAATATCAAGAAAACGACTACATCGATCAATAAAATTATTGTTTTAATTACAAGTAGCAAAGTTTGATACATTATAGATTCAAAATTATAAATATTAATTATAACAATAAGAATACGATATCAATTTGACTTCATTATATCAGATTATAAATATATGAGAGATTAAAGTTTTGCAATAATTTATACAAAAGTAAAAAAGCATAAAAATCGTTCGCAGTGACATGCAATCTAAAGATAACTAATTAAATTTTTAAAAAAACTCGTTTGGAACAAACAAATTAGTTACAAGTACCTTTGTTTGACTTTAGAAGATCAATTTTCCACCAAGTTTTCAAAATCCCATAAAAGCTTTAATTATCTAATAACTTTTTTAAACTATAATTTCTTAAATTCTAATAATCCAAACATAAATTTCATCTTCATATGCAGACAAATCCGAATTAATTTAAATGAACCTGATGTTTAGAAGCGAAGAAAGCGGAAAAGTTTTAGCAGCACGCAAATTCTTCAAAACAGTTTGTCTAAACAAAAACCATATTCATTCTTTTTATAGCATCCTGTGGTTTCTTCTGTGGCTTTGACACAACCTATTATATAACAAACTCTAAATATTTAGAAAAGTCTAGTACTTGAATCAAAAAGTGATTTGAAATCAGATTTATAAAAAATATTAATATTTTTTAACAAGTTAAAGTAATATGATAAAACAAAAACATTTTGAGAATTTACAAAACTTTTAAAATTTGAAATTGATACTAAAGAGGAAAACAATATAGTCAATGTCTCAGATTCTTCTGTACAATTGAATAATATTCTATGTTTGCTTTTATATTTGTGGCAACAACTGTAGGAAGTATGTAATCGAATATTTAAGCCTTTTCAGATTTAAACCTCTCTGTGATCTACCAGAAGAAGTCTTTCTGTCTGTTTGTTCGGATACAAGTTAAGACGATAATTACTAAACGAAAAGATCTAGATACATAAAATTCGTTACACAGGTTTAACATCTGTGGTGTAAATACCTTTAAAATTTTGAGTCAAATCCAGCTGAGATTTGAGCGTCTGTCGGTTCATAATTACAAAAACATGTAATCGCGATTATTCAAAAACGTACGGCCTTAAATACATCAAATATGATGAGAGAATTTGTGATTATAAATGAAGCTTTGTGCCAAATTTTTGTTTCAATATGTTGAGACAAACGAGTTTAAAACACAAATCCGTTTCTCGGATACTATTCTAAGGCATGCCATGGATTAATCGCCCAAATATCTCGCCAAGGTTGACACAATATTTAGTAAAAATACTAAATTCACCCCCAAAGTTAATATAGCGTGACAATTATACGTCGGTACCGCATAAAAAGTTCTCTGTCATTGCAAGTTTATTAGAGAGCATGCGAAATAGTTTTAAGGTGATCGCTTCCTTGACTATTTTTTCTTTTATTTTCCAAAATTTGTATTCCAGATTTATAATTATAGCTTCGAAAATGCCTTTATTTTCATTTCGCCAGGTAACTCGACCCTGATTTCATTTAAATATCATAAAATGAAAATTTACATAAACAATTCATTTTTAAAAAAAGATTCTCTTTCATTTTATCATACTATCTCTATAATATGAAAATCTATTCAGATATATTACTACATTGATACGAAAACCCAAATAGATATACAAAATACTACTTAGATAAAAAAAAAAAAGCAGCAGAAGTTATCCTTTTGACATGTCTGGCATGTAATCTAATAAAAATGCTATACCCAATTCCTCCATATAAAATTTCGAACATTAGAAAATTATGGAACAAATATTTGGATTTTTATTTTCAAATTGGTATTTAGTGTCTTATTGCTTGGCATAGAAATTAGAATATTCATTTCAGAACTTATTTTTAAATAGAAAACTAAAAATTTATTGACAAGATGTTCCATCGAAATTCATTCCTTTTTATTATCGGACTTTTCAGACACAGCGTTTACATGCATGGGAATGTGCAACTCGACAGATGGTACATACACTCATATATATGTAAAAACTGCTTTTTTTTAAATTTATTGTCATTTTTATGAACAATGAAAGATAATAATATTAAAATAGTCAAAAAATTGAAACAAGATTTTGACGAATCTATATATTTCTGATCTTTTTTAAGTCCGAAAACCACATTTTTAGAGTTATGGCATATGTATACAAATGCAATGGCTAAAAAGCGTATTAAGCTAGAAGATAAAATTTGGCATGAGATATTTGAACTAAATTTATAGACTTCACTCAAATTTTAAACAAAATTTCTTCACAAGTATACTTGCCTAAATTTAACTGAGCAAGATAAATACAAAAACTAAAGAGATAAATAAATAAAATCTGATACACAAATTAAAAATATAAAATTTAGATCTATAACATATGCAGAACCAATTCCGGCAAAGATTTGACAGTTTGTTAGTTTGCACTTCAAGCAATATTAAAAACGTACCAATTTAAGTAATGGTGACGGTAATTTGGTGAATCTTGTCAAATTTTGGAGTGAGAGATTGTTATTAAGATTGTAGTTCTGTGTGAAAGTAGTTTACAAAAAAAAGGACCTCCAAAACAATAGGGAATTTTCAATTTGTTTGCCACAATTACGTGGCAGCAGAGTTGCACAGTATATTAAATGACACAGAAATAATGATGCCTTCGGAAGAAATCAATTTATTTCAAAAAACTGTTCATCATCAATTCAGTTTATCATGAATAATAATAATTTAACAAACAGGGAAAATAATATACTCCGAGCAGATAACACATATCTTCAAAAATTAAACTAACAGACTTCAGGACGAGAGAGTTAACTATCCGATGATACTATTAACAGAGTTATATCTAGGACGGCATTCTATATAGAGCCTCCTATTAACAGCGTTATATCTATGACAGCATTCTTTTAAATATCAAACATACCGGAAGTCAATGCCTACCCGACAACTTCTGATCACATGATCTATAACACAACGTCATGAAGATTACGTGACGATTTGCATAAAGTGGGATGAGACAATTTATACTTTTTGGTTAACACAATTTTGGTTGCGGAAGCACTGCGTTAGTGATTTCAGGTCTCTGCATCCGCTTTGCTTTGCATTTACAAACAATAGAAGTAATTTTTAGATCCCTGAGTATTTTTCAAAAATGTTTCATGTTTAAAATTTAGAAAGTTTTTAAATCAGCCGTAGTGGTCTCTCCAAAATTTACTCGCAAACACTTTAATAAATTTTCCATGCTAGAAAATGCCTTGCATGCCATTAGCATACAATAATTACGAAATATTAACTTTTTCACTTAAATTTAGCACTTTTTCTGAATATATGTGATACTTGGCGAGTTATTTGCGTTTAATCCCTGGCATGCTTTTAATAGTAACTTAAAATCAAATTCGAATTATAGCAACCTAATAGTAATCAATATAAATAATAATGAATGTTTGTCTGTATGTCTCTTATGCGCTGCCGTTCCGCTCAACCGATTCCGATAAAACTTCGACTACTTAATACTTGCAGTTATGGGATGGTTATAGACATAGTAAAATTATCTAAAGTATAAAAAATATTTCCGGATCTATTTAGCATGGATTAACCCCCAAATAACTCACCAAGGAGACAACATATTCAGTAAAGATGCTAAATTCAAGCTAGACGTTAATATTTCGTAACTATTGTATGTAAATTCAGTGTAAGTCTTTCTCTGAGGTAATATTAGGTTGGTGCGTATGAAATGTCGGATTCTCTTTACATGCGGACGTTTGTCTCCCTGTTTTCGTTATACTTTTGTCTTTGGCATAACCTCATTCATAGTCGTATTGTCCATTGCCAGAGACTCATTTCAGCAAAATAGGTTTTCTCGAAGGTCTTCCCTTTTGTTATTTCTTTTGAGTTTATTGCCGATATGAATTCTGCCGACATTCGCGTCATTTTCTTATATGAGTACAAACTTGGTAATAGTGCTGCAAAAGCTGCACGCAACATAAACCAAGCGTTTGGGGAGAATACGGTTAACGATCGGAAAGTGCAGCGTTGATTCGAAAAATTTCGGACTGGCGATTTTTCACTGCAAAATGAGCCGCGCGGAAGACCCAAAACGTCTGTGAAGAATGATAACCTGAAGGCTCTGGTGGAAGCGGATCCAGCCGTATCCACGAGGGAACTTGCTATCAGGATGAAAGTTGACCATACAACGATATTGAGACACCTTTCTGAGATTGGCAAGGTTAAGAAGATGGACAAGTGGGTACCGCACGCACTGACAGAGCGAAATAAGCTGGAACGAACTGGAATATGAAGTTTTGCAGCATCCACCATATTCACCGGATCTCTCGCCGACCGATTTTCATTTTTTCAGGCATTTAGAGCTGTTTTTAAGGGGCAAACACTATGAAAATGAAGACAGTCTAAAAAACTCGATATCAGAGTTTATTAATTCTAAAGACCAAAATTTTTTTAAGACAGGCATCTGCGCTTTAAAATCTCGTTGGGAGAAGTGTATTGAAGCGAATGGAGCATACTTTGATTGAATAAACAGCTTTTGAAGAAAGATATGCAGTTTTATACAATCACTTAAGAATCCGACATTTCATACGCACCAACCTAATAGTTTTATTAGAGAGTGTGCAAGAAAGTTTTAGGGGAATCAATCCTATTGGTTTGAAATTTTAACTAAACATTTATTAAAATTATAACATTTGTTGCAGTAACTTCGGAAAATATTATGGCACAAATAGTACTGCACCATCTTAGTATTCAAAAAATTACCTTTTCAACTATATTAAAGATTTTATGGTATAAATATATTTTCTATTTTCAATCAATTTAAAAAAAAAATATTTTGATCTCATTTTTTAATATTAAAACTTGAGAGTACTGAACGAATATGAAACGAATCACGAGATTCAATAAACAGTTTGTTTCATTACCATTCTGAAAGAACACCAAACTTCACAATTCTAAAAGAATAAATAAATGTAATATATAAAAAGATATATTTGTTTGTAGAATAGAATAATAAAAATAGAGTAAATACTATTTATTCTTCTCCTTTATATATCCTTCAATTTCAATGAATGTATTCATTGCCGACAAGAAAATAAATTTCATTTTTCCTATCATTCTTAATCAAACAACTATATCAAATTCCAAACGATGTTCCCAAGATTATTTCTTCTGCGGCAGCAACGCGTCTGGTACCAGCTAGTGAAATATAAACTTCTGACGTAAAATTAGCAATTTCCTGCCTCAATCATTTTTATCTTTGGCAATATTTTTTTTGACTATTGATCTTTGTTATGTAGTAAATAATATTCGAAAGCAGAATTTGCATTTTAGACGTCTTCTTCCCAAATAATTGAAACTAAACTTTGACACATAACTGCATTTGTAGTCACAAAATCCCATACCAATTTATCCTATTTCGATTAACCAGCGGGTGACCGAGCTCCGCTCGAAGAAAACAGGTATCGAAGCTAACTCGAAGATTTAAATTTTCAATTGTGATCTATCAAAACAATACATGCCATAAGAAAATTTGTGAAACCATAGGTGAAAAGATAACCGGTTAAAGTGCACCATTGTAAACTACTTAGCAAAGCTCCGCTCGGAGAAAACAAGTATCGAAGCTAACTCGAAGATTTAAATTTTCAATTGTGATTTATCAAAACAATACATGCCATAAGAAAATTTGTGAAACCATTGGTGAAAAGATAACCGGTTAAAGTGCACCATTGTAAACTATTCTAAACAAAGTTAGAGTTTGGAAAGGGAACTATTCTATACAAAGGTAAAGTAAAGGTAAAGATTGAAGTGTGTTGAAGTTCAATATTTTTGACAAATTTATTTAGAAAAACCAAACATATATACATACATAAGAAACATATTATAAACCTATAACAGCATAAACATAAAACTTTATTAGTTCGCCATATTGGCTATAGATGGCAGCACGTTACCGCTTGAAAATTTAAGTAGCCATTATGGCGAACTAATAAAGTTTGAAAATATCCTATCTGTAACTCCGAACTGCTCGACCGTAGCGCTTCAAAACCGGCGCCAATCGATTCCTCGTGACCAAAAACCCCAGACCCCCAAGTTTACCGGAGTTTATTAATTCTGGGGCGATTTTCGACTTGGCAACCATTCCTCGTATTATAGCATTAGATTTGTTCCATTGAGTTTTTGAATTGTCACGTTTACATGTTACTAAAAGTGCAGATCTACAGAAGGTCAAATCTTATTTGGATTTATCTAAAAATTTGATAGATATAGAAGTTACATTTGTGTTATAGACGTTAAATTTGTGTAAAAATTTTATATATTCAGCTCTCTTTGTTTTTCAAATATCGTTTTAACTTATATTCGAGCAGCCGGATAGACGAACATCCTCTCAATAAATTTTCCTTGAAATTTAATAAAAACCTGCAAGTTTTGTGTAGAAATAGTATACCAGATTTTTACCGACTAACTCCAAACGTTTTTCAGTTATCTTTATCTCAGGCAAACTTACGGACATTTTCCAAAAATGTTTTTCGAACTCAGGTAGGTCTAAAATATCTTTTGAGTCTTTTGATGAGGATTACACTATGTACATGAGAATATCATAGATATCTCTATACTATGTGTATGAGGAAATAAAAATGAATACCCACTAATGAGCACTTGCATTTGGTGAGGGCTATCTCAATAGTATGAATACAAATCGATTGAAAGTTACAGATAAATTTGTGAAATTTTACGACAAAAAGCGCCATTCGATGATAAAGAAGTGAAGACGAAATTTCATTGAAGGATATAAAAATGTTCACGAAGAAGAAAGAAGTAGTTGATGGTCACTGATTCATGAGAATTTCTTTATAAAAGAAGTTTTAATTTAATAGCAGTTCCTTTTTTTTTTTTTTTTTTTTTGCATACGCAATATTGAAAGAATATAATAAATGTCAAAACTCAGAATTTGGACGAGTTCCAAGCTTCAAACCTGCCTGACTTCGAAAAATACATTATAAAAGAATATATGTTTGTCTGCCACAAGTTACTGAAAAACACTTTCAACTTGGAGGATGGAATATAGAATATAATCCTAACATCAAATCCATAAATTTATATCAAATTTTGAGTAAAATCTCTTCAGAGGAAGTCTGTCTGTCAAGCTGTTCAAATATAGTTAGTACCACAACTGACAAATGAAAATGGCTAGATTGGTAAGTTTCAATGCACAGATTTAACACCTATGATGTAGACACCTGTCAAATTTGTCTGTACTTTCAGCAACATGTAAAAGTGGTCATTCAGAAACACAATATCAAATTTTGTATGGGATTCTGTGACTACAAGTGTAGTTTTGTGTTACACTTTTGTTTTCAGTCGGTTAAGGAAAACGTGTCTAAAACACAAATTCGAGCTTCGGATATTATTAATGAAATGCTTGGGATTAATCACCCAAACATTCGCCAAGAATAACACGATAGATTCAGAAAAAAATGCAAAAGTCTAGCAAACAATTAATATTTCGCAATTATTGTATGCCAATTTCAGGCAAAGCATACTCTGGCATGAAAGAATTCAAAAATATTCTTTTTCGAAATTAGGGAGATCATAGAAACGGACATTAAAAGAAGAATTCAAAATTAAATATCTTGATGTTGACAATACCTTCTCCCTCAGTATAGAATATACACTATTCTAAGGATAACAAACACATTAGTACTGATCGCGTTTATATCATGCTTAAAAAGGCGAATAATCCGAGTGAATTAAAAATGTGATAAAATATTCTGCTTATTAAATATAAAATAAATTAATTGATTCATATGATCAATAAATTAAATCGTCCGACTGCATGAATGTTTTTGAAAATTTTATGTAAGTTTTTCAAAATTATTTGGGATGGAACACGATATTAGACTTGATTAGAATTCGATATGTAATTAGAATAAGATATATTCACCTAAATTATTTCAGAATAGAAAAACGAATTCTCTGATATAAAAACCTGTTGTCAAAGTATAGATTTGATGCTTAGTTCCATACATTTATATATTTTTCAAAATTTTCAATCAAAAAGAAAATTTGTGTTATTTTTAATAGTTTTCCTAATTTACTTTTACATGTTTGTAAAAACTAAAAAAAAATTAAGATTAATGTTTAAATTTTGAGATTCACTTTTATTAAACTGTTTTCCTGCCAAATGAGAATTCAAAATAATACCTAATACAATTTCGAATACAATTTGATCTATCTTTTGTACTTCTAACAATTTTAACTCTTTCATCGCTACCGACGAGATATCTCGTCTTTCAGATACCTCCTCTTATTTGTTTACCTCTTCTGTAGGCTAAAATTTGTTTCTTATGCCAGTTTAGGTAGACTGAAATTTCTAATAGATGTCTGAAGATTTAGCTCATATTCAAAAAAAAAATAATAATAATTTTAGTTCAAATTTTAGCCCACAGAAACCTGTAACTGGAAGTATCTGACAGACGAGATATCTCGTTAGTAGTTTTGAAAGTGTTAAATATAATCAGTATAGTTGGTATTCAGAATAAAACATTTTAAAAAAAGCACAATAAAATAAATTTTAAAATTATGCATTTCTTAGCACTAAAATTAATCAAATTCCATCAATATTGATTGTTCTATCATATTAGTTTCAGAAATATTGAAAATTTCCTAGAAAAAAAATGGCATTTAGTAAGTATTATGAATTAAAATTCATTCTCATGCATAAATTTATAACTAAACAACATCTAAAAAAATTGATGTCAAAATAGATGTTCCCTAAAATGAATATTTTTTCATCCTCAAGTAAAATACATGTCAATTCTGCAACCTTAAGTAGAATAATTTCCCAAAAAAGGAATAATTTCTGTTTAATTTAGAGCGATGATTGCAAAACCATGTTATAGTGTATAAAGATATCCTCAAAAACTCATTAAATCATGTTAGGTTGCTTGAAAAATGTACTGTAATTATTTCAACCAACATGGTGTTTTTTGAAATACAAAATCATTCCATTGCTGAAGAGGATAATTAAGTGGTTTATATTCGCCATTGTTAGCATATTACAAGATTATCCTTCCCCATATTTCGTGTATTTTTGTATGAATAATTCATAAAAGAATTGGAATCGGCATTAAATGTATTAGATCATCTGTCCGTCAATATTCTATATACACCAAGTACAGTTCGCTGTGTTCATAGGATGGAAGAAACATGTGGAACTATCATTAGCTTTCCACCAACTCATATTTTAAGTCCGAGCTGTGTATTTGCAAATGCTGCCTTATTTGTATAAAAATAAGCTATCATTTAGTAATATCTTTATCGTATAATGCATTTTCATCCAATTTTTACCGCCTGTTTCTTGTTTTATGCATATTTTGTCACCTAGGCCGAAGTTGTGGAACATTTATGACGCTTTTCGTATGTTTTTCTGTCAATTATGATAATCGTGACGTAAAAGAATGACTTAATCTCAACTTTTATTTATCGTTTGCTGGTTTCGATACGTCAAACAAGCTGCTGCCATCTCATAGTTAGGAACTTTGCGCCTGTAAGACTGCACCATTTGCATATTGTTTTCCTTACTTGCGAAGCTGAATACTAACCAACATTCTTACTTGCGTGCTGTTGATATTATAAGATAAAGATTTCGTATTTATTTATTCGAAATATTTGAATTGGAAATTTTTAAAAACTTTTCTCATGTAAATTCTTATGTATTTAAATATCTTTGGAATTTCATGAATATAAACTTAAATTAAGTATAGAAAGACTGCAAAGACTAAAAAAATGTCAGACAAAGAAAACGTGTCTTGAAAATTTCTGTGTTAAAATAAAATCGATTCCTAGACTTTTAGATGGTAATTGAGTTATGTTAAGATATAACAAACTATTTAGATCAAAACTGATTTGTTTTACCTTGGGTTTTTCCTTTTCGACATATGAAATGTACACAGCGAAATATTGTAATGAACCAAACGATCGACCACAAGATTTTGATCGATTCTAAAAATTTCAAAATCCCTTAGTCAAAATGACGTATTTACGACTAGGCAGAAATGCAACTGCCTTGTCCCCTAGGAAAGTGAGGGCAAGACTCGGATTAACAAATAAGCAAACTAGGCAACTACCTAAAGGTCAAAAAATTTCAATGCATTTTTGGGGATTTTTCTGAGTATATTAATTCTTCGCTTTCATTTAATTTGCTTGAACTGTTTCAAATTAATTTTTTTAATTGATTAATTGATTAGTTGCTAAACCTTTGTTTGAACAATCTAATTAATTAACTTTTACAAGTCTTATACTAATTTTATTTTTATTTTTAAAAATCTAAAAAATTATAAATATATCCTATTTTTTCAAAAAACTACCCAATACTCAAAAGTTGCTTTTTTATTACTATTTTGAGTAAAATTTTAAATTTGAAGCTCGAATATTTTTATATTATAAATACTGAAACCATCTTATATAAAGGAGTCCCAAAATTGAATCTTCTGACAGTTTATCAGAACAATCCACATAAAAATGCATAACAGATAACTCAGATCAATAAACAATTATCTCGATTTTCAAAACTAGCTTTCCTTAAGCACTATATTCCACAGGGGTTGGAGGAGGGGGCATCTTGCAATTCAGTATGGTGCTTGATTCTCGTTTAAGTATTCGAAAAGGTGAGAGCCTGGTGCCTCTCAGTAATTACCGGAAGTACATCCTTAGGGAAAGGTTGTACCGTGGCTGGTGAGGGTCTTTAAAACTCACCAGTGTTGCTACCATCGCGATCCTATCATTCTAGTATTTCCTTGTTTTCTTAGGGTGAGCGGTGTAATCAGGCTATGACTACCCTAAGAACTAGAAGAGGATTTAGCCCAGTATTGAAGATATCAATAGACAAGCCTTTATAAAAGTTTTTCAAGCCATAAAGATAGGTTATCCCATAATCTTTTAGATTTTTGATAAGATGGATCGAAAGCCTGTAGATATTTTAAATATGTAACATAAAAGGCCTGCAGATATTGTTTAATAAAAACGCACAAGATTTACATGTCCTGTTCACTGTGTAGATGATCGATACTCTTAATCGAGTCTAGTCCCATAAAATCAAAATACACAATAATCAGGATGGTCCGCCTCTTAATTGCATGCTGTCTTCCACGGCATTATAACTTCTCTTTCCTATTTCTTCAATTAATAGCATGTATGCAATATTTTTTTCTTAATTTCTAAACCTCGGTTGAAAACTAAGATTAGGTATTTAATGAAACTATACAAAAATTTAAAATTTGGTTTAAACAATGAAATTTAAAATTAAAAAAAAATTATAGCAATATGCACACATTCTAATCGCTCAAAGTATGTTTAAATTAATTTTGAAATTATTACTCTTTTTTTAAATAATAAATAATAAAGTCATTTGCCTTTTAATGTAAAGTATATTTATATCAATTTCCGTTTATTATATATTAAACGTTTTACTCCGTGCAGTACCAATATACAATCATACATCCTTTATTTGTAACATATAACAATGTTTTAATCAAAGTTCTATTTTGAAATGATTATAAAAGGAAAACTACTGAACCAAACGTTATCAAATTTGTTAAAAATTTAAAGGAAGTCATGAGAATTTCTTTTCCCTTCGAAAAAAAGTTTTCAAACTCTCCACCAGAGGGTAAATGATGCTGTAAACAGCATTGTTAAAAAAAGTAGGATATGAAGGTATCGGTTTAAAATGTCTTTAATCGTTTCTGAAACGTGTTGCAAAGCATGTTCATGCAAAAACACTGTTTATGGAAATAATCTAAACAATTTGGAGAGAATTGAAACATGCATTTAACAACATGGGCGTAACATTCCGCCTGATATGCCAAGAACTACTGTTGGGAATGCAGAAAAGCGATTTAATTTGCTTTAAATTTGCTAATTTTAAAGTAAATGGCACCACATTGATCATACTTTGTAACACATTTCAGAAACGATTAAACACATTTTAATGTCCTATTTTTCTTAACAATATTGCATACAGTGTCATTTCTCTCCTGGAAGTGAGTTTTTGAACTTTTTTTCCAGCAGAAAAAAAATTCCTATGATCTTTAAACTAGTATCAAGTTTGATATTATTTGGTCCAGAAGTTTAAATTCTATGACCATTTCTAAGTAGAACTTTCATTGAAACCACCCTGTATATATATCACTTGGCTAAGACCATATTTAATCAAAAACATTTCGTTTGGGCAACTTCTTTTAGTTTCCGGTCTAAGTTACCGGAAATCCGAATGATTCTCAAATTTTGTCAACAGATATTTTCATCAACAAATATTTTCATCATCAAGGCGATTTATAAGAAACTAGATATCATCGAGCTTATTTTTCAACATATAATATCACATCAGCTCACGGCAGCGGAGGAAAATAATTATCCGGTCTAATGATAATGGATACTCACTGTTTCGGTCTCTCTTTTTTTTATTTTTCTTTCTCTGTCTCTTCCATTATCTTTTTTCGTTTTGCGTTAATTGACTTTGAACGCGGAAAAGAGACTTGGCCTTATAAACATATTCACCGGAGAAAAGACTGGTATTTTTATTATCGCCAGCTCTATTTCTTTTATTATTATTTAAACGTGCTCTAGTCCAATACGGGGTGGTCGGTATACAGACTAATTATAGTCGGAAGCGTAGAAGCTTCTTAAACTGAATTTTTATGCAAATTAAAGGCAGATTATTCCAGAAGGCGCAAATATTTAAATTTTATTGAAGAACAGTTCTTGCACTAATTATTTTGGACTGAAAATGCAGCAGATAGTCTGTGCGATTGCAGGAAGATAATATACAGTAAGCAGACGAATTTTCGAATAAATTTTTTAATGTCTTTCGTATCTTTTATCAATGCCTACTATTAGTTCACACTCTCCCTATACACGCACACAGACAGAGACAGAGACAGAGACAGAGACAGAGACAGAGACAGAGACAGACAGACAGACAGACAGACAGATAGATAGATAGATAGATAGATAGATAGATAGATAGATAGATAGA
>JAPMOQ010054958.1:176850-213690 GCA_026543055.1 Argiope trifasciata | reverse complement strand
AGATAGATAGATAGATAGATAGATAGATAGATAGATAGATAGATAGACACTCTAATAGGAGCAACACTTGACTTATCTACTAGAATTCCACGAAGAATCAAAGATAAAGTGATGATAGAGCAACATACAAGTATCATGGGAACTTAAAACTTCTTTCAGTATTTTTCGAAAACTATCACCAGAACCATGCATCTGAAAAAAGATAATTGTCCTTTTCTTCAAATTTCACAGACCCATAATTTCAACAAGAACAGTATCTTCATTATAATAACATTATAACGAATTTAGAGAATATCATCTAAAATATTCCTTCAAACACAAAAGGCTAGAGGAGTGGGAGACGAGTTGGTAAATAGGGTGATTCAGAACATAGAATGTTTGTTCTGAATACCAATTTTCCGGCAGATTAAAAGCAAAACGGGATACAAAATATAAGTTGAGTCACAAAATCGCAAGCAAATTTCATATATTTTAATCATCACGCACATGCCAGTGAAAAGATATATCGATAAAAGCCCACTCTTTGTAAGATTTAGTTCCGAATTAAAAAGGAATCTACTTATAAATATTGAATCTTACACCAAATTTTATCTATCTAGTTCTCTTCATTTTAAAGTTGTCATGTTATATCATGAAAACCGGACCAACAGATTTTCTCTGAAATTTTCGCTCAAAATCTGATAGAAATCTATAAATATGGTGTAAAGAAAATATACCGAATTTCCTCCTTTAGTTTAAAACATTTTTAAGTCATCCTGTTCTCAAACAGATATAACTCTAAAAATATATTTTTTGAACTCAGGAAATTTTTTTATCTTTTTTATCATTTGTCTTTGCGTATGAAAAAATAAATATGATCCGACATTTCATGGGCATTTGAAATCTATTAAGGATTAACACCCACTCTTTCTATTAACTAAATTCCAGCTTTGGCATAAAATCCTTCTTTACTGTTGTCTGAATATCAAGTCCTCAAAAATTCAAGTTGCTTATGCCCATAACAAAGAATATAACAGTGCCAAATCTCATCCAGTTATCATGAAAATATATAAACAATAATTTAACTTTTAACTTATGATGATCTAATCTTATTGTACACTTTTCAGTTCGATTTTAAACCATTTTAAAATCCCAATTAGTGTGTTAGTAAACATCGCTTGTTCATGCATATTAATTTTCCCTCATTTACATTTGTTTTGTCATAGTCCCCTAAGAAAGGTTTTAGTCATGGATTCAAAGAGCAATATGTACCGGTACGCATTATTTTTTTCATGTAATCCCTATAGTCTTAAATGCATTTACACCATCGATTAACAGATCCCTCAAAACTTACAAAAAAAAAAGAGATTAGGATCTAGGTTACGTCGTCATATAACAATGGCTTCCTAAATTTCGACATCGGTGTTGAATCTGGAGACTTGCCATATGCTTTTTCAATGGCCCGAAAAGAGGTCTGGTGGAGAGGTCTAGGCTCGTGAGCTGTAGGGTTTTAGGTTCGAGATCCCATTCCACCTAAGAACAGACATGTAAGGGGGCCTGTTGTACGTTAAATCTGCCAGACCAAACGTCTTCCCGCTGGTGTTGCATGGCATGGAGAGGGGGATGACAGATCAGGTGTCGTCCTCATCATGTGACCACAGTTCAAAATGTCGAGGTCCGTCACAAAATAGTTCTATTATAGCTTTAAAACAGGGAATTGCGGCAATTTAACTAAACTAAACCTAAATAAACCGATCTCTCAAACAAAATCAGATTAAAACTTCTTGTTATTAAGAAATGTAAATCGTTTGGCCCTTTTTAAATTCCGAACTTTCAAAACCCAATTTTTCTATCGACATTAATTTTCTTGATATAAGTAGCTTTAACTTCCAAATTTGTCAAATTGAAATAACCAAATACTGTATTTAACATATTCAGAAATGAAATTCCTGATCATTTTGCAAAATGTTGGTTCAGTTTATCGCCTATTAAAAAATTACCCAAATGAAATGTAAAAATAATTTTAGAAACACTGATAAAAAAAATGGCAACCATTTTCTTAATACAATGTAAAAAAAAAGTTAATAATATGATCAAACATTTTTAAAGTATAAAGTGCCGAATTTTCTTTTAATTATAAAAATGTATAAAACTTGCAAATTTTAATTAATTTAAGATGTTAGTATAAGTTTGTCCCAAATTAATTATCATTCGAATAATTCCCATTACATGACTTTATAATTAAATGAAAGCATAAAATCAAATAAATTTGTTGTAGTTACTTATGGCATTTTGCATAGACAATTTAGTTGACAAAGCCAGCAATGTTATCAGTGTTTGCGAGTTATCTTCTAAGAGTACAGATCCCTTAACACCAGAGGGCAGAAGTCTGACTTCTAGCTAATACCACACACTCACAAACTTACTTGCACAAACCCTTTCTAAATGCATGGGAAGGGAGGGGATCTTTCACGCACCTCCCAGACAGAACACAAGGTAAAGAGCAACTATACCCGAACCAGAAGTCGAAATCGAGACAATTAGAACATGTAGATGACGTGTTATCCTTAGGCCAGGACGCAGACTCTTTTTCTCTAATTTAGGAAAGTGAATGAATTTATGAAAGAGATTTAGGAAACTCATGAATTTATGAAAGAGAATATGAAACTTATTTCATGAAAGAATTTGCGATAATCTATAAAATTCTGTAGTTGTTGTTTATGGTCCTTTACAAGCCAGCTAAAAGTTATCTGTCAGAGATTTAAGCTAAGAAAAAGACTCATGTTTTTTCAGTAGTGCCAACTAGGGCCAAGAGTTTGGTTTAGTTGATCCATGCACAGTCCCTCTTTACAAGGGGGACGCATTCACACTCCTCAATGATAGAAAACAGAAGGAGAACAACCATGTCCGAACCAGGAGAAGATGCCATAGATAAATTTATATTAAACGCCATCAGCCAGATAATTTAAAAACATTTTTCAAACACATACTTCGTACAAAAGTCACCACCAAATAAAATTAATCCATACGCTGAATAATAATAATAATGTGCGTATTATCTACTGAATTAAATTCCCTAAAATCATCAATCTCCACTTAGAATCAGAAAACTTTAAGAGTATTATTAGTATTAAAATTATCTGTACACCTGGTGGTACATCCAGACTCAGACATCGTGGGAACTTGTATATTAAACTAAAAACTATGAATTTGTTCATTATAAAAGCAGTACAAACTTTCTCAACTGAATGTTCACCTGCTTTGTAGCTTCCCAGTACCAGAGCCGTACAAAAACAACGATTAAGAAAACAAAAGAAAGTTTGCCTTTTCCGAGTCTTCTGTGGTGTATCAGCATAAACGCCGTCTTCCATAAAGCATAGACTGGAAAATATAGCTCTGAAGTTCCTGTAATGATCCCCCTTATCAATCATGTTAATGTACTTTATGGTAATGGAGAGCCCCCAGGTTTCAGAAATCTTTTCTTGACATTCAACCTCGCAGGGACAATTTTAAGGATTTTGTGGGATACATGGCTTAGGTTGAAACGGCGGATAATTGTAAATTATGTTTTCCAGAACCTGTTTTTAAGGCAAGGATTAATACTGATTTGGAAGATAATGAGCATGATATTTAGTTTCCGATCATTCTGGTTTGTCAGATTTAAATTTATGTCAAAATAATTAATCCGCGTTCTATCCGATTATGATTAAGCTTATAAAATAATCCAGGGATTATTTAGTATTTTTAATTAAATGGATCAATTGACAGTGAATAAGAGCTATTGTTTTTTCTTCCTTCCTCGGATAGTTAAATTGATTTACAGACGGTAAATTAGAAATGAATATATGATGGTATTTTTATTTCTCGGTTTCTTAATTTTAGTATATTGGAGACATCAAATTTATTCTCCAATTAAATAACATAAAGTGAATGATCGCACACAGCTATACAATTGGATAATATAAAATAAAAGATGGTTCAAAAATCCGTTAACATTAGAAAATTTCATAATTTATGGAATATTATATATAAAGAGGTTAAATTGATATACATGCTTGAGATGATATATGATTTTATTCTAACCATAAAAAAGAAGAAGAAACAGGTGCAAATGGTTCTTTATTTGATAAGAAAAATAATGACTAACAATGGCGCTGTCCTGTCCTAGAGCTGACCTATCTTTTCTGATACTTGAATGTCCAGGATTCGAGTGCTGGTTCAGGCCGGGTTGTTCATTACCTTGCGTTCTATCTGAGAGGTATGCGAGAGTGCTCCCTCGAAAAAAGAGTAATGCAAGTGAGTGTTGACTGTTATCTTCATTTGAGATACAGAAGATTCTCTCAGAAGCACTTCTTTTTCCCCGATCTATTAGACTTAATTTTAATTTTTGCTCGATCCAAGGGAGATAAGCAGCAACAACATTCTAATTAACAATTAATTGAATAATGATTAACCATTGAAAAAAATAATTGTGTTTTTTTTTTTTTTTGCAAGGCTATGATCTTTGTAATAAATTGGAAATCAAGTTGTAACTTTAGTTTGCGATAAATTGCCAAATGTATGCAATATTGTCTAATAACCCTATTTTAATTAGTTGAAATTATCACTGAACCACCAACTTTATCGATTACACAAAAAATATTTTCCCTTTTTCGGTTTATTTTTAAAAAACGCGGCACGAGTTAGGTACTAACACTATGATTTCCCAGAAAGTACTACAACATCAGACGATAGATAGTTCAAAAGCTATCCAATGAAAACCGATCCAAAATAGAGCTACATTAGCAAATGACAAATATTTCAAAAGTTATACTGTAAAAGCCGACTTCCAAATTAAAAAAAAAAAAAACTATAAATAGCCAATTTATTGCCTGCTCATTTTGAGACTTCAACAACTTGTTGCCTTCCTATTTTGAGGCTCCAAAAACCTAAATCGAAAACAATATCATGTTCTCACATGGTAATAACAAGTCCAAAAAGATCAATTTAATTCATTACTGAAAGAGATGTTTGAATTGATGGCCATTGATGCCAATGCTATAAAACGATATGGAACTCGAAAATCGTATGCTGAAAAATAGCATAAAATGCATATTGGAACAAAGAAAGAGTAGTAGTAACTATAAAAAGATTTATTTGATTAATTATTTTAAAGAATTGTTGGAAATGACAGCTATTGACGTCAATGCACAGTCTAAAATGACATTAAACGCGAAAACTGCATACTACGCTACTTACAATTATAAATACATTTACAATTATTAGTTTTGTATGGTACACTTACTATTACTTTACTACTTACTATTAGTTTTATATACACTACTATTAGTTTTGTATTGTACGCTAACTAGTAGTTTACTATTTGCTATTAGTTCTATATAAAACACGTACTATTAGTATACTACTCACTATTAGTTTTGTATAGTACACTTACTATTAGTGTACTACATACTATTAATATACTACTTATTATTAGTATACTACTTACTATTAGTTTTGTATAGTATACTTACTATTAGTTTTGTATTGTACACTTACTATTAGTTTTGTATTGTATGCTTACTATTAGTTTTGTATTGTGCGCTTACTATTAGTTTACTACTTGCTATTAGCTTTGTATTGTAAGCTTACTATTAGTTTTGTATAGTACACTTACTATTAGTATATTACATACTATTAATATACTACTTATTATTAGTATACTACTTACTATTAATATACTACTTACTATTAGTATACTACTTACTATTAGTTTACTACTTACTATAGTTTTGTATTGTATATTTACTATTAGTTTTGTATTGTACACTTACTATTAGTTTTGTATTGTACACTTCCTATTAGTTTTGTATGGTACACTTCCTATTAGTTTTGTATTTTGCACTTACTATTAGTTTTGTATAGTAGTACCCTTATTGATAGTTTTGTAAGTCTCATTTCGATAATACTTTTCAAAGTTTCAAAACTGGCACACGTGTCTTGATGAAAGAGGAGATTGAAAGGAGGGTGCAAAGAAATAGTGCAAAAAAAAAAAAAAAAAAAAAAAGAAAGAAAGAAATACAATTCAAAAAATAAAAATAAAAAATTCTTGAATGTTTATAGACGCCAGCCAAATCATAATTGAACAGTTTCTGAAAGAAAAGTACATGTATTGCACATGAACTAGCATAATATTGCGCATCGAAAACAAGTCGTCAATGTTACGTTTTTGTGCCTTGTGATTGATGTGTTCGTATTAGTATCAACTTTCTTTAAATGGGAGACGGAGAAGAGAAGAAAACCTGCCTAAATGCTGCTTTGTGAAATTGCCGAATAATAATTCCCTGCCCATTGTACATTTAGAGCAAGAAGTGGCGGCAAAACGTTCGATTTGGTCAAATTCGTCCATCCATCACACAGCTGTCACAATTCGCAATTTGGCAGATAGCTGTATTCTTTTCATCTAGTTGAGGATTCGCAAGTACATACAGGCCAAGAAAGGAGCAACGGGACAACCGAAAGAAAAAAAAGAAAGAAAGAAAGAAAAGAAAAATTACCGAAGTGTGGAAGACCACGAGAAGAAAAACCTTCCATCTTCAATTAACCACAAACCAAGAACGACAAGTAATTCATTCCCTGCGTTTTGTTTCAGCCGAGTTCTTTTATTTAAAAAGTATTTTGCAAAAACCCAAATTACTGGTCCTCTTTAGCACCACCTGGAGCACTCTCTGTGCTGCAGGGGAGGGGGAAGAATCGGTAGATTTCTAGGGGGGATCTGCAAGGTATACTTTTCTGCCCATGGTCATTTGGGTCGTTGTGGGTTCCTCCCCTTTGCCTCGATAATTAGAGACGGATTACAGAGCTTTAGGGCAAGTGTCCCTCCTCCAAGAGAAAGTAGTTCTCATAGAGGAACAAAAAAATGTACGTAGCAAGAGATGTAGAGGGGGAAAAAATTAGCAATGTAATAAATACGAAATAAGAAGGTATGTCCAAGTATGTGGATGATTGTGTAAAGCAAATTATTGTCATTTTGCAGTGTCTCCTAAGGAGAATTTCTGGAGAGGGACCTTCTTTCAATTGCAACTCACAATTTATTGCCTGGTTCGATATCGAAGTCCTGATTACATTTACAAAATGAGGCGTCGTCTTTAAAATTATTTATTATTAATCAGTGAATTTTAGGTTTATGTTTCTTTTCTAACAGCTGAAAGGTGCAATTGAAAAAAGAAAAGATTTTATTTATTACACAGCATTGATTTCAAATAAAATATTCCTTATTGCCTTGAACGAGTAAGTGTTATATAAATTAACTTATTTTCTGTATCTAGAAAATGGCTTTAACGATTTGGATCAAATGTTACATTTAGATAAGGTTCAGCACTTTAAGTTTATCTTTAAGGAAATCTTCCCTAAAAAAATGCCATTTTATACTCAAATATTTTTATAACTAACTATGAAAGCCTTTTCAATTTCTACTATTAGTTCACACTCTCCCTGTATCTTGTTCAAATTTTCAGTCATTCATAAAATATATTTTATTCATCCACTCAAAATTCAAATACATTTATTTTAACTTGCAGTGAATGACACTCGGTGTTAATACATTTTTTGTCGAATGTTAGTTCTTTAGTTAAATGTAATTAATTTTAAATATTTTAAATAGAGTTTTAGCAATTTGCAATGAAAGTTGAAATGATGTGATGATTATTGCGATTATTGAATGCGATGATTTCAGTATTTTTCACGTGAAGGTGAAGAATGGGTTTAGTTTAGTTTAGTTATATTAACGTCCCGTTTAAAGCGACACGAGGGCTATTTTGGGACGGACCTCGTAATTTTGAACCAAGATCAGGTGACGAGGACGACACCTGAACGGGCACCCCCTTCTCCACACCACACCAGCAGGAGGACGTTTGGCCTGACAGATTTAACGTGCAAGAGACCCCCTCACACGATAGTTCTTCGGTGGAATCGAGTCTCGAACCTGAAACCCTCCGGTTATGAAGCCGAGACCTTACCACCAGGCCACCGCGACCCCGGTGAAGAAATGGAGTTCAATCCTTGAGAAAATTAATAATTTTTGGATACTTAATAATTTTTTTAATGATTATTCAATAAATTGAACTAGAATAAAAAAATCTTTGTTCATCAAAGTAGGAATTGAATTTTTTTTTTAATTATATTGCTTGTTTTATTTATTCTCAAGCTGACAATGTCATATAGCCTTATTTTGAACCCGATTTCATCATGGTAAAACAGAGTATAAGTTCAAGAATATGAGTAATGACAAATAGACTGTGAAATGATTATTGCAATACAGCAGGTAGTTCCGAATAGCATACTAAACTAAATATGTTCATGATTTTTAAAAATTTAAGTTACCAATTCATAAGTAGGTAAGATTAAAAAATATCCATAAATGTGTGTTGCTGTTTCTTGTGGCATTTGCTATGAACAAGCCCACTGCTGTGAAGACAGCGATTTAAGCTGATAAGGAGTGTCTCTTGTTTTAGTAGAGCCAATTAGGGCAAAAAGAACGACTTAGCCACTCACGCATCATTCATCCTTTTGCACAGCCCCTTGTTATAGGAGATCACATTCACAAGTCTCCCAAATAGACCAGAGGAAGAACAGCAATGCCCGAACCGGGACTCGAACCCAGGACTCTCAGATCATGGGTTACAACCTCTATGCCAGGACGCTGGTTGCAAAAGTGCAATAAGTATGTGATTCGTATCTAATTAATTTTTCCCAAAACACGATTTTATAAAAATAAAAAAAGCAAAGCGTAGTTTTTCAAATGCTTAGTTTATTAAATACTGGCAACTTGTCCAAAGGTCAATTTGTTCGCCAAGATTATTGACTCTTCAAGTGATTAATAAGGTGCAATTAAGTGATAACGATTATCTATTTGGCAACGGTTAAGCCTATTTTTGAGCTTATTAAACCCTCTGTTAGATACCTATTTTTTTTACATATTATTTCCTCTGAAATTGAATGCTAACATTCTCAAAGCATTTCTAATAACAATTTTGCAACTCCATTAGTTAGCAAATTTTTAAAACAAGCTCAGTTGTAAAATCGTTCGATGAAGCAACCTGAAATGTTCGTTTGCACTGGTTTGTTGCCATTCAACAGTAAGCAACAATAAGAGCGATTTATATAGCATGTTCAATAACATTTTGTATAGATAGAGATACTTTTTGAAAAAAATTTATAAACAAAGAAAAAAATTGCACAGAAATAAAATTGATATCATTGAAAAAAATTAGAGTTAAATCTAAAAAGATGGGAATTATATTTTGGGAAAATATTTTTGTGAGATAATAGCTTTGGAAGATATGATTTTCAATTCAATTTCAAAGTAAATCATTGCGATATGTTGTCTAGGTGCGATTAAGACTATTTTTGTAGTCTATTAAACTTTCTATTTAAGATTTATTTCTTGATTTATTATTTATATTTTGTTTCCTTTGACTAAACAGACTTCAGAACTCCAACCAGAGTTTTTCTAGTAATAATTTGAATCTTAATTATTTTGTTAAATGTCGAATTAAATGTAGCATCAAAAATATTTAATGCAGCAGTCTGAAACATTAATAGGCAATTTGCTTACATTTTACTATTACCATTCTGAAATAAATAATAAGAGCGATTTCTGTGCCGAATAAATTAGCGTTTTATAAATTATCAGTTGGTTGGAAATTTTGATGAAGCATACTAACAGATTGTAGTTCTCAAATCATTATATCATCAAAATTTATAAAATACATTTTTATTTTTAAAAATATAATAGAAAGTACCTTATTAAAAATTGTATATCTGTTGAATCGAATAATATTTATCAATATGCCATTGAAACATGACTTAATGACAAATTGAACATTTTTTTTTTTGAAAATAACAGTTTAATTTCGAACCAATAAACATTTAAAATATATATCTTAAATTTCATGAAATACTTTTTATTATAAAATACATATCCATATAAATTCGAGTGACCTTATTATCTATTGATAAAAGATGTTAATAAAACATAACGTACCAGGTAACTACCAAAAATAAGTCTTACCTTATAATCATTAGACCATCAGCAGAAAAGTCAAAAAGACCGGTCTCCCTAAAAGTTTCTCGCATACTGTCTAATAAATTTGACGTTCCAGAGAATGCTTTAGATAGAACTGACTTACAATAATAACGATTTTTTTAATTTTTGGCATCAATTTAGCATTTTTACCGAATCTATCGTATCATCCTTAGCGAGTTATTTGAAGACTAATCCCTGGCACACTTTAGTAATGTAAAATAATCAAATTTCTGTTTTAATCATGTTTTTTTTCAATCGATTGAAATAAAAATTTGATACAAAATCGCACTTGTAGACACAAAATGTCATATCGAACTTCATATTTTAAGCCATTGCGTTTTTGAATTATCGCTTTTTCTTCTTTCCGAAAGTACACGCTGACGGACAGTCAGTGTCAATCCATAATTGGATTCAGCTCATAAATTTACAGTTACCTACACTATGAATGTCATTTGTGTGTTCCGAACTTTATCTGTATAATTCTTTTGGATTTATGATCATCGTATTGATATATATTCGAACAAGCGAACAGATGAACTCAAAATCTAAAACAAATCTGCAAATTAGTTGTAAACGTATGCCAAATATCAGTCATATAGTTCAACGCATTTTTGAGTAATCTTTGTCACAGAAAGACAGATGGATTCTTTCCAAAAATATGTATCTTTAGAATTCATAAAGTTTAAACATGGAGATTCGTCAAAATTTCCAATCTGTACTTTTTGACAATTAGTATTCTTCCTCTATACTATGTATCTCAGAATAAAAGGATGGGTTAATGGGAGTGACTTTCTGTGTTCTAATTGACTTGGGGAGGGAAAGACAAATTTGAACTCATTGGTTTTGATAATCGATAGACATTTCAGTCTTTTTAAATTTTAGCTGGATATGTTGTCATATGGTAATTAACAGAGCAGATAGTCTGGACTAAACAGAAGTTGAGTTTGCGAATGGTTATCTTAAGTCTATACTATATATAAGTTTATACTTACATATTTCTTTTCTTAAATATTAACTAGAAGTCAAAACTATATTTCAAAGTTAGCTAAGAATCTGCATCTCTACCAATTATAAAAACGAATATATGTATGTGCGTTGTTGCTCTACAGGTCAGATTGTTTGTCCAACAGCTACTAAATTTACAGTAAAGGTCGCGTATCAAGTGACAACTGTCTAATTCAAAACATTTTTTTAATTATCTGTGTCCCAGACAGGCAGATATTTTTTTTTAAAATCTCTTTTCCACGCTCAAGGATTGGAGATTTTTCACAATCACAAGTTCGAATATTTTGACGATTACTAAGCTTCTTCTATGCTGCGTGTTAATAACCCTTAAAATTTATTCCTTTAATTTAAATAAAAATTATGGAAAATAACTTCTAAAAAAACTAAATCCCCATTTGATTATACATTATTTATTTATTATCGATAATAATGTAGCTAGGTTTACAGAATATTTTATCAAAAATTGATTTAACTTCGATAATTTGAATATCAGTAAATCAATAAGAGTTGAAACGTGTTTTTCAATTTCAATCAATATTTCTTCTGTAAGAAACAAATTCATTCAGAATCTAGTGAGCATTTATTCGAATATCATAAAATAATTAAAGATATTAATGAAGCATAACTAGAAGAGTATCATTCTAAAAATAATAGTTTTAATTTCGAATTTTTATAGCATCAAAAAGCAAATATTTTTAAACCCCGCTACTATAATTTTTAAAAATTATAATAGAAAGTGGTCGTCCAAAAACTGAATATCATTTAATCGAATATTAGTTAATGGCAAGAGATGTTAATATGTCTAATTGGGTATCTCATTGAAAATACCTTTAATCAAAACATTAGATAGCTAACGCTTAAAATATATCTTTAATTTCAGAAAATATTTTGATTGTAGAAAGTCTATTTTTTCAAAAGTGAATGACCATTTAAGCGAATATCGTATGTTTGGTTTTGGCTGTTGGTGAAGCATGGATGGCTGCATGTGAACTTCAAATCGCCGATTTTTTTCTTGATCTTTTAAAAACAGAAATTTTACTTTAAAAAACATTTCAACTGATCAATGTTTAGAGTTATAAAAAAACATAAGCGTTTTTGTATCCCTATAATCATTACTCCAAAAAGAGGGCGAAAAAAAGGAAATTTTCTCACATGAACTCCACCCCCACCCCTGATTCCAAATTAATCCATAATAATCAAAAATTAAACCTCAGTGATCAAAATTGATTTAATGGTAAGTTTTCACGGCTTAAATTTGTAAATACAAAATAATTCATAGTTAAAATGGTTTTCAACATCTTAATCTTGTTGTAATCCGTTTGCAACGATATATATTAATTCACGTGTGTCTAAATACTTTGGAAACTGGAAGAATTGGAAGCATTGCAAAACACGCCTTCAAAAGAATAAAGTATCTAGATGGCAGGTTTTCGTATTTTTTGTTTAGAAAAAAATCTTTAATTCCTTGTGAATCTTTTTCTCACTTCAATAAATACACAGAAAATTAGTTTTCCGTGTTTCTCTTAATATTCAGCTTTGATTTTTTTAGAACTGGTTGGAGAGGTCTCCCCCAAACCTTCTCGCACACTCTCCATTAAACTTGGGGCCGCGATAGCCTGGTGGTAAGGTTTCAGCTTCGGAACCGGAGGGTTTCAGGTTCGGGAATCGATTCCACCGAAGAACCGTCGTGTAAGGGGGTCTCTTGTAAATTAAATCTGTCAGGCAAACAGCCTCCCGCTGGTGTGGTGTGGTGTAAAGAGGGGGGTGCCAGTTCAGAACGGGGTTCAAAATTACGAGGTCCGTCCCAAAATAGTCCTAGTGTTGCTTTACAACGAGGCGTTAATCTTATACTATAATACGAGGAATGGTTGCCAAGTCGAAAATCGCCCCAGAATTAATAAACTCCGGTAAACTTGGGGGTCTGGGGTTTTTGGCCACGAGGAATCGATTTACGCCCGTTTTGAAGCGCTACGGTTGAGCAGTTCGGAGTTACAGATTGGATATTTTCAAACTTTATTAGTTCGCCATAATGGCTAATAGGTTTTAAGCGGTAACGTGCTGCCATCTATAGCCAATATGGCGAACTAATAAAGTTTCCAGAAGATGATCCGGAACTCAAGGAACTGATCTCGAAATGGATGATCCATAACCCGTGTGGTGATATGAACCCAAGCGCTCCGTGCATGGTCAGCAAATATGGAAGAGACCAGTGCAGATGGGGATTTCCAATGGAACATCAAGACATGACATCGCTGGTGGACGATGAAAAGCCGAGGTTTAACCGGTTATCCTTTCATCAATGGTTTCACAAATTTTCTTATGGCATGTATTGTTTTGATAAATCACAATTGAAAATTTAAATATTCGAGTTAGCTTCGATATCTGTTTTCTCCGAGCGGAGCTCGGTCACCCGCTGGTATAACTAAACTAAACTCCAACAAACTTGTCATGCCAAACAACTCTTTGCTGTCATTGACGTACAAAATTTATGAAATATTAATTTTTGGCGAGACTTTCTTGTTTTTACTGAATCTGACGTGCCATCTTTGGAGAATGTTTTTGGCAATTTATCCCTGACATATGGTGGATAGTATCCGAAAATACGCATTAGAGCTTTAGACAAATTTTCCATTGAACAAAAAAACCATTTGGGATAAATATTTAACAGTTATAAAATCTCACACAAAATTTGATACATTTAAGTCACTGCGTTTTTGAACTGTCACTTTAACATGTTACTGAAAGTACTGACAGAGAGATAATCAACGCGTTATAAGATGTTATTTGAAATCCCTCACGTAACTACAGTACAAATGTTAAATCTGTGCACTGAATCTCATCTATCTAGCTGTTTCCATTTATAGTTAATGTGTTAAATTGTAATAAAACTGCTTCAGACAGACGGACTTCCCCAGAATAGAGTTCAAGAAAAAAAATAATAGAAATCTCCAAATTTTGTGTAGTGAACCTTATACCGAATTTCAGCAGTTTCAGAGTGAAAGGGTTTTAAGTTATCTTTGTCAAAGAAGGGAAAATAGACGTGCTGACGATTCTCGAAAAATGTATTTTTCGAACTCAGAAAGGTCTAAAATGCGAAATTTCCCCGAAATCCCGTAGAATTTTTTTGATGAAATCGCCACAATCCCGATTATTGTTATACTTTTTCTATACTACTCATATAAGAAAATAAAAAAAAAATGAAAAGACAATTGCTGTGCTAAAGTGAACGACAACTGAACTTGAAAGTGCATAAAAAATTGCCGACGCCTGATAATTGATTTAATATATATTTATTTTTACATAACTTATAAAAATTCAAGAAGTTAAACTATTTTCATATTCTAATTACATTTTAATGCGTAGACTGTCTTCAAGTAATGTACAGGGTGGTTATAATAAAGTTCCAGTTTCGAATGGTCATAAAAGGAAAACTACTGAGCCAAATGGTATCAATTTGGTCATCGTCTTGGAAAAAGAAAGTCTCGGAATTTAATTTTACTGCAAAAAAAGTTCAAATACTCAACCAGGGGAGAAATGGCGCTATATGCAATATTTTTAAATTATTGGACATAAAGACATCAATTTAAAATTGTTTAATCATTTCTAAAACGTATTTGCAAAGCATGTTCAATGTGTGTTATCTCAAAAACCATTGTTTATGGTGATAAACTAAATAATTTGGCGAAACTGAAAGATGCGATTCATTAACATATGCGTAATATTCCTTCTGATTTTGCCCCTGCTTAGAACTTGTGAGACTTATGACTACTGTTGAGAATGCAGTAATGCGATTTAACTTGCTTTCAAAAAATGGTGGACCAAAATTGAGCACACGTTTTAGAAATGATTAAACACATTTTAAACCAATCTCTTTCTCGGCAATAAAGAAATTTCCATGATCTCTTTTAATCTATTACTAAGTTTAATAACATTTGGCTCAATAGTTTTCCTTTTATGATCAATTCTAAGTGGAACTGCAATTATAACCACCTGTATTCACTTTAAGTACAAAATGATCGCATTCAAAACATGTTTTGGTCATTTTTAACTAACAGAAAAGCTATTGTTCCTTTAAATAAATTATTTATACACATAAAAAAATTAACCCATAGCTAATTCCTGTCTGAAAAGCCTTTTGCTCACTCCAAGCTATATGCTCAGCTTCCAACTCTTGCACCCCTTTTCTTTCGTAATGTGAATGAAAATGTAATTTATTTTATCTATTTTTTACATGTAATCATTTTACAATATAATTTATTTTACCTATTGATTATATACTGTTAAAATGCTCGAATTTTATTTAACACTATTGCAAATCAATTTACACCCTTGCAAATTAATTGCAACAACTTCAATTATTTAGAAAAACTTTGCATATTTTATCATAAACTGTTATTATGCTTGAATTTTTTTTACTACTTTTGAAAATCAATTTACATTCTTCAATCAATTTAAACATTCAAATCAACCACGATTTCAAATTAAATACAATTTCAATTAATTCACACTCTTAAAATTTAACAATGATTACTTGAAAAAAAATTGCATCCTTATCGTTCCGCATTTTTGAAATCCAAACTGTAAATTTCTGTAATTCGAATTTTGTTCAATTCCTTATCATCAATTACAGCCCCATTTTACTGCTATGTTTGTATTTTATTGCAATTTCATCAATAGGGCTGCCTCAATATAGCCAACATAATGTCCAAACCATATTTAAACCATTAGAACATATCATTCTGATATATACTGTAATTTTTCCTACACTTAATTAAATTCCTGTAGTTTAATCAAATAAAAATAAATTGTTAGAAAGTTTGATGATAATTAAGTTCATTACAAAGATGGTCGTTGTTTTTGCTCATAATCCTTGAATTGAACATCAATTTAAACCAAGTTCAAGAGATCGAAGGAAGATGGGTTCAGGGATTTCTGCCGGTAGCACCCAAGGACAGAAGACTGACTTCTAACTTATGAAGATGACACTCACCCACTAGCTCATGCAACCCCTTTTTTCAGGGTTTCTCTTTCGCACACCTCACAGATAGAAAACATGGTAAAAAATTACCATTCCCAAATCAGTACTCAAAACGCTCTACCCATAGACCAGGACACCAGTACTTTGGTTGAAAAATAGTGGTACTGTTCGTTTCTGTATTCTTTGACAACCATTTTTCGATGATTTTATCTCATTAAGGGGAGAGACGCGAAAAGATGAGCGCATTTTCGGAATTCTTAGTCATTCTTTTACTTTAATTTCCGTACTATTAGATGCATTTTTAGTCAATTTTTTTTCTCCTATATGAGTAGTTTCTGACCGAATAATTTTCATTCAATCCACGAGTAATTAAAGCATATTATTTACTAGCCGCCTTTGACCACTAGTCGGTTCATCAATCTTAAGTCTCGTTAAAATTGTCAGTTTAATGATTTTATAGCTAAATAGTTTTGTCTTTTAATAGCTACTTCATTTTTAAGCTTCAAATTTTAATAGTCATATAATTCACTATGCAATTATAAAGGCTTTCAACTTGTAATCTATACTTATAATAAAGCTCAATGTGTGTGTGTATGTGTGCGTGTGTGTGTTGGCGCTCTACAGGCCAGACCGTTGGACCTACAGCTACCAAATTTGGTACATGTATACCTTGGAGGTCCGGAATGTGCACCTCGGAGCCCTTTTTTCGAATTTTTAATTAGAATTTGAATTAATTAAAATTCAAGCGAAATGTCGACGTTTTTCCGCTATAACTTCCGAAAATACAATTCTACAAACATGATTTTTAAATCAATTTAAAGATTAAAAAATTAGCTTTCTAACGGTATCAGTTTTTTTAATTTATAACGTAAGCTTCTATTTTTAACGAATTTTTTAAGAAATATTTTAATTATGTTTTTAGCACGTGACTGGATAAAATAAAAGGATGCCGGAAGTTCAAATAAAAAAAATTATCATCGCAATGCAACTTTCAGCACGTGACTGGATAAAATAAAAGAGATATAAAATGTGATATTTTCTTTAAAAAATAAATGCAATGCAAAGGAAAGGTTTCTACAATCGTTTGCAATATCTGTATCCTTAACTCAATAAATCTTCTTTGTTTACGGTAAACCTGATTGAATTTAGACAGGATATGCATTGGAATCCCGACTTAATGGCATATTTATGTAATCGTTTGCAATATCTGTATCATAAATTTAATACTTTTTTTCCCTTTCCCGCTTACTTTAAAAAAACATATTTAATATTTTGGCAACATCACCGAAAAAAACATTTTTAATATTTTGGAAGCATAACCGACGGTTAAAACTGACTGATTTATAAAATTAAAGAATATTATTAGGAAAAGGTGTACTTTTAGAACTTTCCGTCCATCATTTTAAAGAATGTATTAATTTCAGGTCAATCAATGCCCGGAATTACTTCAAGGCTAATGAATATGTGATTTAATTGAAAATTTTAGAACTCTTTACACATGGCGAACCAGCTGGTCGCCAAAGGCGGCTAGTGTACTATATGTCTCTCTAATTATCTATTAGCTCCCAAAAATTTTGACCTTTAAATTAAACTGGAAATGATGAAACTGAAAATTAATATTAATACATCTTTTTGCTGCTGTAAAATTTCTCAGATCCATTTCAAAAAGATATAAATGCCATGAATAACATTATTTTTTTTTTGTTTCGATTAATAAATATACTTCAGAAAATTATGAAATTTTGTAGGAGTTATTTTGTCCTAAGGAATCATATTCTGAGAAATATTCTCTCAACTTTCAAATAAATAAATGAAAGTTTCTGTCTTCTTCTACGAAATTTGATCGACTTATGAAATTTTGTATAGAGTAGTTTATAACAATCAACAATTTTTTTTTTAAATCCTAAGTTATCATGTCTTAAAGGATCGATGAAGTGGTTTAAAATTAACCTCTTTTATTGAATAGTGATATTCAAATATTCATAAATCAGTCAGTTTTAGAGATTTATCTAGTTGATTGAAAATTATTGCTTTTCATTTAAATTATTAGTATCTGAAAAATAGTTTGTTAAATATGATTCATAGATCAGAAAATCTAGATAAAAGTTAAACATTCTTCATTTATTAAAGCATTTATAGACTCTTGTTACAAACTATGTAATTATTTACTTCATTTGGGTCTTCTTTATAGATGTATTTCTATTATTAAAGCTTTAAAATTTAGCCGTTGGGCCTTGAATGAAAAGATGTATATTAAACCATATTTGTTTTAAATAAAGAAGATTTATTTAATTAATAATACTATAAAAGTCTTAAAAACTTTTCTTTACATTTTCTTTTTTAAAAAAAACATATTTCATATTTATTTCATTTCATACAGACAAATGCTGAAAATTATATTTTTATATACTTAACTTGCAATAATATATTTATTTATTTTTTTAATTTGAGTTTTTGTCAATCCGATGGCAGCATATTGATAAAAGATTTTTTTTCCCTTTGACTCGTAACGTGCGAGCGCAGCTTAGAATTTTATTTTTATTGTTAAAAAATACGATTACATTTTTTAAAAAAAATCATTAAGAATAGAAATTTAATTTATTGATGAAAATATTGATATCGTTAAAAAGATAAATTTTTATCTTTAATATAATGTAAAAATCACATTTGTGTTATAATAGTTTGAAAGTTATGGCGGAAAAATGTCAAAACTTCTCTTAATTTTTAAATAATTCAAATTCTAATTAAAAATTCGAAAAAAATCGCCATGTTTTCCATGTAAATATGAAGCATTCAAGGAATTACAGAAAGGATATAAACAACATATACGATATCTTTAAAATATTGTAAAAATTACTTCTGAAATAACTAGCAAAAAACACGTTGTACAAACAGAAATAGTAAATAATGTTTCCTCATTCGGAAAAACACAATTACAATGAGATATTTTATATGTATTTCATCTAAATGAGTTCCAATTTTGTTGTATATACGATTATAACGAAATATATCGTGCTATAAATTCTTAATTAAAAAGACATGCTTACTGGCTGTTGGTAAATATTATTTTAAATGACTACATTGTGTGTTTAATCGATCAAATCAACACAAAATAGATTAACTGTATTTATAATGAACATTTTCTTGTTAATAATATTTACGTTATTAAAAATAATTTATGTATCGCATGAATTAACGTTAATATCGTACAATAATATTTGATTGTATTCCTATTATATGATTTTGCTATTAATATAGGATGATTATAATATAAAGCTTATTAAATTTCTCTAATTTTGTCTGTATTCGAGAGCATTAATATATATATGAGAACGAATCTTTATTGAGGTATGTGGTTAAGTTTTAGATGAATTAAAAAAGAAGAGTTAAATAATAATATGTTACGGGATGACTGTCCTTAGTAAATAGAAGAAATGGATATGAAAAAATATTGATCAAAAACCAAACGATTTTTTAAATTCGGAAAAAAAAAAAAAAAAAAAAAAAGAAGTTCCGTTTAAAAGAGGTATAAAACTAAAACTTATTAGTCAGAATACAATTGGTGCAAACGATTTGTTAGAGATAATATATATATATATTATTTCTCTTTTGTACTAAAAAAAATTATGTTATGTATAATTATTGAGCAATATTTAAATATTGGGATTTAATTCATAAGTATCGTAAAAATTTTATTTTCTTTGCATTCTAAAGCATAAAAACAGCAATAAAATGTTTATAGATGACTAAATTGCTTATTTTGCAGTTCATTAACTACCGAAGGCATTGAGAAATTATTAAACCAATTTGAAGAATAAGATGTGCTGAAATTTTTAATATATAACATTTTCTATAAAAAAAGTATTTTATCATATTTAAAATTACAGAAAATAGCATTTCAAAATATCATTACACGTAAAATATTCAGTTACTATTATCCAGTTATAAGACGGCAAATAGGCAGCGAGATTAAGTCCAAAATTTTATCTATCTTGCCTATGATGTTTATAAATTTCATTTTCATTCATAAACAAACAGATAGGAAAACGCAACTCCAAAAAACTTTTTTTAACATTTTTTTAATACTTTAGAAGATTTAAAACATTGGCACTGATGCCGGGTTTACACTCGGACTGTTATAAGGCGGCAAGTATGCAGCGCAGGCATAGAAAGGCTAAAAAATGCTGTTCTTTCGATGACAAATAATTGTCCCATCGGAATAACTACAAACCGCTGCATTGTACTTTTCGTCACAGCGCATGCGTTTGTAGAATTTGATGAGGGATTTTTTGACGTGAAAAAATGATCGCTTATTGTAGATTAATTCCATTATTTTTTTGCTCTTTCTGATGCGAGGACCCATTCTTTTTTCATTTTAATTGCTATTTCTTTCAATAGCCTTCTAAAATTAGGTATGCTGGTGTTTTTTTAATTAACCATGCTTCTTTGCTAAATAACCTTAATTTTAATAAATATCCACTGCATATCATATTTAATATGATACGCAATAAAAGGGAAAATTCAGGGTAGCCAAAACTGCAATTTATAGCCAAGCATGGGATTCCGGAATTTATCTTATGAAATTGTAGCAAACATAAGTCAGTTTCCTACGCACTTACCATCTTATAATTGGCCGAGTGTAAACCCGGCATTAAAGTCAATTTTATATCCCACCAAATAAAATTCGAATGGTTTTATAAAGAAAACTGTAGGAAGTTTAAAGATTACCTTTAAAAAAATTTCCTTAAAAAATGATTTTTTAGTGTTGTCTTCTTGAATTAAAAACCAAAATGACATAATTATGTATATTTAATTAATTATCATATTAAAATTGAAACCATATAAACATACTGCAGTAATTTTTGAAATTTATAATTATTATTAATATACACTGTAACCGTAACGGTTCCTCGGCCCTCTATCGGCCGTTACCATGAACAATCAGTTCATGCCTTGGAAGCGAACGTAAAGCATGATGTAATCCCCGAGTATTATTTTTATGCATATATGTTAAATGTTATTGTCTTAAATAGTTTTGTCCCCTTGTAAATCATGTCCTTTAATGTCATTAAATGCATCTTTAACTAAATTGGCATGATTTATTGATTTTAATCATCTATCCTGACAGAGTTAGACTTTTGGTGCTCATACGGTCACAACACTTAGTTATTTTGTACCAATTACTTTTTAAAATTTCCTATAATTTCTTACAAATGTATCAATAAAGATACAAATCATTATTTGAAGAAAAAAAAAACACGTGACTTAATAAAATGCTGAATATTCTGTAAAATGATATAGGTCTACAACTTACTTAATATATATATTTACTTTATCCATGCTTTTATGAATTCTGGACTGTCAGCTGTAATGTGAAAATCGCTTTATTCAATAAACTGATATCCTTTCTTGTATTTTAATCTAATACTATAATACGAGGAATGCTTGCCAAGTTGAAAATCGCCCCAGAATTAATAAACTCCGGTAAACTTGGGGGTCTGGGGTTTTTGGCCACGAGGAATCGATTGGCGCCGGTTTTGAAGCGCTACGGTCGAGCAGTTCGTAGTTACAGATAGGATATTTTCAAACTTTATTAGTTCGCCATAATGGCTATAGATGGCAGCACTTAAATTTTCTTTGTCTATTGCCTAATAGGTTTCAAGCGGTACACTGCTCACTTTGTACCATTTCTTTAATTGTATAATTTTTTGTTATCAATTACATTTTATTTCCTATGACTTTTCAAACTTTACTTTTGTATAGAATAGTTCCCTTTCCAAACTCTAACTTTGTTTAGAATAGTTTACAATGGTGCACTTTAACCGGTTATCTTTTCACCAATGGTTTCACAAATTTTCTTATGGCATGTATTGTTTCGATAAATCACAATTGAAAATTTAAATCTTCGAGTTAGCTTCGATACCTGTTTTCTCCGAGCGGAGCTCGGTCACCCGCTGATAGAAGTTAAATGAAAGCATGTGCCGATGACCTGCCATAAGGGTAACGCATCTTCTCCATTATCAGATCATCCCCGTTTCGAGCCTCTGTTTAGGCATGATTCTTCTGTATTCTTTACATGAGGTGTATGAATATACCGCCCCTAAAAAGGGATTGTGTAAGCGAATGTAGCGCATGAAATAGCTAAATCGCACTTTTGACCCTAGTTGACTTCTACTGAAAAAAACAAGACATGCTCACTCGACTTAAATTGCTGATAAATAACTGTCAGCGGGCTTGTAAAGTACCATAAGTCACAACACAACATTAAAGTTTGTTATTTCTGGACCAGAAAAATTTGTCTGAAATATTAACATATTAGACTAATTTATGTCATAAAACTAGGTTATTCAAATGTTAAAATGGCTTATTCTGTACTGCTCATCACTTGATTTCATGTCATGCGAATCGATTTTGTTTTAAATATCAAACCCAAAAAGTATTTATATTTAAATGATGATTACTAAAACCAATTTTAAACGCTTTTTCTAACTTAAATTTTAACATATTTGCAACAGAGGCATCAATCATTAATCTGAAAGGTTCCAATCTGCACTTTGAACATATTGAAAATAGTAATTTTTTTAAATAATTTTTGCTCTTCTGCAAAATTAAAAAAAAAAAAAAAGTTTTAAGTTTTTACTTCTATACAGTTTTCTTATTCAATTTAAATATTTTTTAATTTTATTTTTTTAAATTAATTTCTGTTAAATAACCTTTTTATGGCCCCCTTCTTTTTTTTAGTTGTTCCAAAATTCAAAGAAAGCTCACTTCTCCATCAAACCTTTTAATCATTTAACGCAGAAGTATGTTTGATTGTAGTGATCATCATCGTATAATCACTACTATGTATTGATCAAATCAAACTGATTAATATGCCTCCAAATGCTTTAAAAAATAGTTTTTGCATATGTTTACAAGTGCAGTATTAGGGAAAAACCCACATAATGTTATTAGCCTTATTCATTTGTTCTAATTCGGTTAAATTTAAAAAATTGATACTTTTGTTGGTACGTATGGCATTTTACAAGCCAGTTGACAGATTTATAAGCGATTTAAGTCGTGAGCTGGCAGCGGTAGCCTGGTTGGTAGAGCGTCAGTCTCGTAACCGAAAGGTCGCGGGTTCTGTCCTCGTCTTGGCCAAAGACCGCCGTGTTGGCTAACGGCAGTTGGGGCACGTTAAATAGGTCGAAACTGCAAAGTCCTCCAAGTTCCCATAACAAAACGATACCTCTGGGGGTACTGAATTAGGTATGAGTCGGTCTCTGATTTGGATCTAAATTCCGACTTGCTGATGGATGAATGAGAGTATGAATGAATTCGACCACCCCCTAAAAAGGGTTGTGTCGTGTGTGTGAGTTAGAAGTCGGTCTTCTGCCCTCTGGGTGCTCAGGGGTCTTTACCCTCAGAAGCTACTGCACCCCCTTTCCGTGAAAAACACGGACACGACAACAACAACAAGTCGTGAACTCCTCTTGCTTTATCAGTAACGTCTACTGGACCAAGAGTACGACTTGGCTACTTTATGAGTCACATTCTTTTCCAGAACCCCTTTTTAAGGGAGGGGGCACGCATTCAAACACTTCACAGATAAAACACAATAGAAGAACATACATAACTCGGGACACCCACATCACAGGGAAGGCGTGCTACCTCTAGACGAAAACGCTTGTAAAAAAGGAAAAAAAATCCGTATCATATTGAGCAGTGCTCCGCAACCGGTGTGCCATGAGCCAGATACAAGTGTGCCGCGATCAAATACATTGTATTTGACATTTTACAATTTTTCATCTTGTATTTAATACACAATGACAGTTTTTTTTTTCATGATAATGTCTATTTTTCTAAATATACTAAAGAATAATTATTGTAACTAAATAATTATTCAATGGTACCCTGGTGAGAATAGATTTAAATAATGACATGACTTTAAAATTATACTTCTCCGAAGTTCCATAAGATGTTTTCTGGATTTACGTTAAAAAAGAATATCCTCACATTTCCTATAAAGCAATCTTAACATTACTTCCATTTTCGATGACATATTTATGTGAGCAAAGTGTTTCAACTCTTGTATTAATTAAAAATAATAAGCGGTCATACTTAAAAGATCTTGGCCAAGAACTTCGCGTCGCGGTGTTAAATATTGAGCCAAATATAAAACTTTTGTGTTCATTGAAACAAGCGCAGGTATCACATTAATAATTATTATGATTGCATAGAAATAAATATGCTACGGTTTTATGTATGTATACCTTTCAAATAAAAAACAAACATTTATTGAAAAGTTTGTGTATCAATGAATACCTATATACTTTAGTTTCTGGTGTGCCGTGGAATTCTAGAAAGAAATAAGGTGCGTCGTAGGTGAGAAAAGTTTGCGGAGCACTGATACAGTGGATTGAAAAATATTCATACGTACTTAATTTTTGACTTTTTTTTTAATTTGTCGACATTTTTTTTTTTTCTTCCAAAAATGCTCATCAAAATATTTAGTGCAATGATATACTGGGCAATAACTTCCATAGTTACTTATACTGTTGAGGGTTTCTTTTCCAGTTTCTGTTGGGGATTTCTATTCTTTATGCGATCTTTTCCTTTACTCATTCGACCAAGGCAAATTATTTTTCAAGTAGCATTTTTAATTATCTCTCAATTTGCAACTTTACTGAACCAAGCCTCATTATCTTCTTCAGAAAGATCCAATTAACTTTTTAATAAGTCATCTTCTGCATAGATTCAAATTAAGATTTCATGCCGAAGAGTCAAGACATCGAAATTGAACACAGAAAGCGAACTGATGATCACTAGAACCGGTAAATTTACAGGGAATCCGTTTCTTATTATTTTAATAAATACAACTAATTGATCATACAGTCTTGATTACTGTAATCGAAATCTGCTGTATTTTTCAAAATTATCTTTCAAGGACTCCAAATGCAGATAATTTTTATTTAATTAAAATTATAATCAAATTTTGATAAATCATCGGGAGGAGCACGATCCAATAATCTAAAATATATCTTTAAAGAAATTTGGTGTCTATTAAGGTGTCCTGAAAGTTTCTTTCTCATCGGACTATGAATTGCCTTATCTGGCTCTGCTTATGGACACATACTAGCTCATCTATTAGTCGTCTATTTCATTGGTTTCAACCGCCAAAAGTTCTTTGGTCCATTTGGTGGGATTGGCTAAATTTTCTACGAGTTCCTTCCTCAAGATAAAATAATACATTATACGAAATACAGTCATCAACTGGATGAATCAAAAGATGTCACTGCAAAAAAAAGGCAAGAATCAATGAACAGCCTAGGCGTAGTTTAACATCATGACAATGTGGAACTACATATTTCATTAGTCGTAAGAGAGAAGCTTTTACAGTTTTATTAGGATATCCTACACAATATCCATCTTATTATTACTTTTTCCTGTTCTTAAAAAATTATCTTTGCGATAAGCAATTTAAATCCATCAGCGTAGTAAAAGCGCATTCTCAAGGATTATTTCTTGTCCAAAACACAATTTTGGGAAGAAGGCAAAAGGGTTATTATATGAGAAAATAAATAATATCTTAAACAGTAAATATCTTGTATTCATTTCATATTAAAAATATGAAAGTAACTTACTTGACATCCCAATAGATCTGATAATCTACGTTACATAAAGTGAATAGGAAGCCCGAATTAAAAGGCAAAAGACAACCACTTGTTTTAATTATTATAAACTAGCCGCATTTGGCGACCAGCTGGTTCGCCATGAGTAATGGGTTCTAACATTTTCAATTAAATCACATATTCATTAG
Source organism: Argiope trifasciata (assembly GCA_026543055.1). Lineage (NCBI taxonomy): Eukaryota > Metazoa > Arthropoda > Arachnida > Araneae > Araneidae > Argiope > Argiope trifasciata. The sequence continues at coordinate 187,863 of JAPMOQ010054958.1, read as the reverse complement.
ACTTGAAGTAACTCCGGGCATTGATTGGCCTGAAATTCATATTTTCTTAAAGATGATGGACGGAAAGTTCTAAAAGAACACGTTTTCCTAATAATATTCTATAATTTTATAAATTAGTCAGTTTTAATGATTGATTTAGAAGACAGATTGATGTAGCAACTTTTATTTAAAATATTAATAAAAATATTTTGTAAAATATGGGTCACAGAGCAAAGTATGAAGAAATCTAAAAGTCATTATTTATCAATGCATTGTTGGACTCAAACTACATAAAATGTAATTATTTACTTCATTTAGATCAAATTAATAGTATTAAACAATATATATGCCTATTAATAATATTTTAAAAATTGGCCATTGGAAAGGAATTTGAATACATATCCTGTATAAATAAAGATAATTAATTCAATTAATGATTTAAATATTGCAAACGATCATAGAATCCTTCGCCTTGCATTTTTTAAAGAAAATATCACATTTTATATTTATTTTATTTTATCCAGTCACGTGCTAAAAGTTGCATTTCTTCCGATTTAATTTGCGATGATAGTTTTTTTTTATTTTTTTTATTTGAACTTCCGTCAAAATGATGGCAACACGGTGATAAAACCTAATTTTTTCCCTTTGACGTGCTCTTGCAGATTTTATAGAAACCTTAGCTTTGCATTTAATTTTTTAGAAACTATCACATTTTATAATGAAAAAAAATATTGAATAAATGATACAGATATTGCAAACGATAATAGAAATATGCCAGTAAGTCGGGATTCCAGTGCATATCCTGTCTAAATTCCATCAGGTTTACCGTAAAGAAGATTTATTGAAGTAATTATTTAGATATTGCAAACGATCATACAATCCTTTGTTTTGCATTTATTTTTTTAGAAAATATCACATTTTATATTTATTTTATTTTATCCAGTCATGTGTTAAAAAGTTGCATTTCTTTAGATTTATTTTGCGATGATAGTTTTTTTTATTATTTGAACTTGCGTTATTGTTTTCTTTTATTTTATCCAGTCACGTGCTCAAAAAAACATGGTTAAAATATTTCTTTAAAAATTCGTTAAAAATAGGAGCTTACGTTAAAAATTAACAAAACTGATACCGTTAAAAAGCTAATTTTTTTATCTTTAAATTGATATAAAAATCATGTTTGTGCAATTATATTTTCGGAAGTTATAACGGAAAAACTTCGAAATTTTGCTTAAATTTTAATTAATTCACATTCTAATTAAAAATTCGAAAAAAGGGCTCCGAGGTGCACATTCCCGACCTCCAAGGTATACATGTACCAAATTTGGTAGCTGTAGGTCTAACGGTCTAGCCTGTAGAGCGCCAACACACGCACACACACACGCATTGAGCTTTATTATAAGTATAGAAGATTCATTAAGTTATCAATATTTTTTCACATACTAGAAATCATTTTTTAACGCTTTACTTTGAAATGAAGACGTTTAAAAATCCATTCCAAGAGAAATCAATATTGCTGATTGCCTGTTTCTGAAATTCAAACCATTCGAAAACATGACAAAACCCCTCGCCAAACGCAATCGAGCAAAACTATTCCTCCATCTACCCCGGGGACAAACCGAGAAGAAAGAGGGACGGCCCGTCCTTAGAGGACAACGAAAATAAACAACAAAACTTGCCGAAATAGCTATGCGACGCATAAAAAAAGAGCAGAAAAAAATTCCACTTTTCTACCATTCCTAAATGACAGTCATTTCGGTGAGGAAAGGCCCGCATGCACACCTGTGAACGATAGAGGGCGCTACTGTACGTCCTTCCTGGCGGAGTGGGAGGGTCGCACAGTAGCTCCCGGTAGACCATGATGAGACACACCCTCGGCAAATGTCCCCTTTTTTTTACGACCACTGCAAAAACTAGCCAGAATTGAGTGTTTTTAGGTTGGTTATGTCTGGAGTTGTTGGCTACTGGAAAGTAAGTGGCGCGAGTTTGACAGACAGCATAATCAGGAAGACGAAGAAAATGGGTGGGATCCAATTCGATTGTTGTGCAATTTAACAAACGAAACCTGTGGAAGGTGATGTTCCTCTGTCAGGGTGGGCGAAAAAAAGAAACTATATTATTATATGAATGACAATGATCAATAAGATGGAGCTATTTATCGTGATATAAATCAATCGTTCCATGAGTCTTTTGTAATTATTAGAGAAGAAAGACCATCCAATTAGTTATCGAAATAAAATTAAATGGTTATATGTTTTATACATATATATATAAAACAACATATATTAGAGTAAGGATAATAAATTGAAAGAGGGGTGCACATTGGTATGGGGGGATACTGATATCCAGATCACCACATTTATGGGTGAGAAGGATTAATCAATCAAAATATCAATGTGTCTGTATTAATTTTCCAAAGCAAATAGATTAATCAGAGGAGAAATCTCGTACAACTTGCTTTTGTTATTGTTGTTATTTATGGCATTTCTCATAGACAAGCCATCTGACTAAGTCAGCGATTTCAGCTGGAGTTTGTGCAGTAGCTTCTGCAGGTAAAGGCCCCTAAACACTTGAGGGCGAAAGCCAGACTTCTAGTTCTCACAAAAATGACACTCACTCATTAGCTTGCGCAACCCCTTTTTACAGGAGGGGGGAGGACTTTTTCCAAGCACCTCATAGAGAGAAAGTAAGGGAAAGTACGCCTGTGCCTGAAAAAGGACTCGAATCCAGGACGTCCTGAGCAAAGGGAAGGAACGCGAACCCTAGGCCATTTTTGAAGTTATTAAAGGGCAAATGCCTTTCAATTAGCCATCAAGATTGCAAATTTTATGAAACAAGGTACATTAGAGTAAGGTAAAAAAAAATAAGCGTTCATAGTGCAGTGGGAGAGGAATGCTAATAATCAGGATATCAATCTTACGAGTGCCACTGATTCAAATCAATCAAAATATAAATGCGTCTATAAGAATTTTCAAAGGCAAATATGATAATGAGACGAGAATTCTCGCACAACTTGCTTTTTCTACATCATTGATGACAAATGGTGAGAAATTGTATCGCAGTTATATGTGTCATTAAATAATTTCATTTCAGTTTTCTGGAAATGGGGGGGGGGAGGAAACACAACTCTCTAATGAAAATTGTATCATTAAAAAGAATTTTTTTAAAAATGATCTGGAGATCAGAAAGAAATAAACATTCCATCTAGAACTTTTTTTTTACATCCATCATTAAAATTTGTTAAATATTCTGGATATCTGTAGGAAGAAATCGATCATCAATAAAACATTCAGCATTAAAAATGAACTTCAAAAAAAAAAGATTCCAGCTATGAGAGAGGAAAAATAAAACAACTTATCAATAAAACTACCATACTCAAAAAGAATTTAAAAAAAAATATTTTTGAGATGAGGCGGAGAAAAAAAAAGTCAGTGAAATTTACAGCATCACTTTAAAAAAAAATTCTAGAAATGAGATTTAAAAAAAACGATCCATTAATAAAAACTATATCATTAAAAAGATTTTTTTTTTCTACAAAAATGATCTACAAGCCAGAAGAAGAAACAGTCCAATGGGACTTTTTTTTAATTTATTAAAATTTTCTTTAATATCCTGGAAACCTAATGGAAGAAACAGACAATCAATAAAATTTTCATCGTGAAACAGAACGTTTTAAAAAACATTCGAGAAAGGTGTGTGTGCATTTTTCTCTCCGTTTGAATGTGTATTTCTCTTTGTATATACGTACATATAATGTGTATATAAATATGTGAGTGTGTGTGTATATCTCCTTTTGTATATATCAGAGGTGTCCAAACTACGGCCCGCGGGCCAAACCCGGCCCGCCAAGTGATTTTACCCGGCCCGCGGAGGGTTTCGGAAGCTGCATGGCTCTGGAAGTTGGCTTTTTTTGCAAATGTTGTGACACACTTAAATACCTTTAAGTTCCAAGGGAAAAACAATTTAATTTGCGATTTATACTCTCAAATTAAAGCATTTCGAGCAAAATTACAATTATTCGAAAGTCAAGTGGCTGAATGTAATTTTACGCATTTTCCGTGATGCGACGAATTTAATAAAAAAAACTGAAGAACAATTTCCAATTGGATTTGCAGTAAAGATCATCGCCGATTTAAAAGAAAAATTTCAAAAGCCATTTTCTGATTTGGACATGAATTCAAAAGAAATTCGGCTGTTCCAAAATCCATTTGATTGCAACGTTGCTGAAATTTCAAGCCAGCTTCAAATAGAAATTATTGATTTTCAAACAAACGAACAAATCAAGGACAAATACAAGGAAGGAAACTTAATAGATTTTTATAAATATTTGGATGCAAAAGAGTTTCCAAATTTGAAGAAATTTGCTCGTAAATTCATTTCAATGTTTGGGACTACTTACGTGTGCGAACAAACTTTTTCTCGAATGAAGTATCTCAAATCAAAATACAGAGCAAATTTATCTGATGATCATTTGCAGTCATTGCTTATGATTGGTGTAACAAATTTTGATCCCAACTATAAAGACATTATTCAAAAAAAAAAAAAAAAACAGTTTCATCATTCGCATTAGAAGTTGCATGAAAATATTTCAATTTATATAAAATAATTATATAATTATACTTTGTTTGTTTAGTTTTTTGTATTTTCAAGTTACAATAAAATAGTATTAATTAATAGTATTTAATGCTACTTTACTCATAATGATATTTTTCAATTTGTATATACATGTGGCCCGTATAACATGGATCTAATTTCGATCCGGCCCGTTCCGCGAAAAGTTTGGACACCTCTGGTATATATGTATATATAATGTATATGTATGTCTGCGTGAGAGAGCGTGCATATATCTCTCTCTATCTTTATGTCTTTCTTTGTGTACATCTTTCTGTCTGTTTATTTCTAACTGTATCTATAATGTACATGTGTGTGTGTGTGTTCCTCTCTGTACATGTGTACATCTTTTTCTTTCTCCCTCTACTTCTCTCTCTGTGTGATCTCTTCCTTTCTCTTTTACTGTGCGTGTGCATGTCTGTGTTGCATCCTCGTGCCTTTCTCTCTCTGTAAACTTTCTTCTTATTTTTTTATTTTGAGATGTTTACTTATCTATTAATTATTGAATTCTAAAATGTTAAAATTTAGTTTTAAATTCAAACGTTGTTATGTATGGTCAGCATTTTTTTCATATATGCATTCATACTTTTAAAAACTTTTTTAAGATGGATAATCTCGTTCTTTATTTCTAGAATTTAAACACTCTTTGCGACTTCTATTTATTTATTTATTTATTTTTTTGACATAACACTAACCAGATCAGCTTTAGCCACTTTAAACATACCAAACCAGAAAATTTTTTAATTTATTTTTTGCAAGACCTCTTCTTCAAGAATTAAATTCACTATTCTAGTCAATGTTCATAGCACAGCAACTTTCTTTTAAGTATATCAAAACTGAAAATTCCCATAGCAATTCTATTTCGTAATTGAACTTTGAAAAATAAAGCTCCTCGGGGAAACTGGTATACTTTTCCTAATATAGAGGCAATGAAATAACATAGTACAATCCAGTGTTCAAATGGGATTTTAGCTCTATAATTTTAAATGTACCTCTTTCACATACACTGTACAGAACCATGTTTAGAATTACAGCTTCGCATGTAAAGATAAACTTACGTCAATTACCAACATTAAAACTCCCTAAACTTCCCAAGAACCAGAACTCGGTCCCTACTGTTTGGGAAGTTCACATAAATCAAGAAAATGGCCATCGTCAAATAAACTCTTTCCCACGTTCCCTAACCCAGTGCGGCTCCGGTAATATTAGCGCTCTAAACACCGGCTTCCATGGGCCAAATGCGCGCCAGGACCGTCATTTGGGCAGCCCGCATGCAGTAGAGGATGGACAAGTGACAAATGGATATTCGGCACGAAGTAGCGCCTAATGGGGATGGTTGGCGCTACCGTGTCTTCTGCCGCTAAAATTCCTTGCCCTGCTTCAGTGAAGTGACGCACTCGCTTCTGTAGTCCCCTAATTACTTGTGGTGTGCGAAATATCAAATGCTGCAAATTGTGCATGGTTTTTTGAAGGGAGGTCGCAGATACTATAGATAGAAGCAGAGTCTCAAGAAAATCTGGTTGAATCTAGCGAAAGATGAGTAGTTCTCACCCGGGGTAGAAGAAGCAATTCTTTGTGTTGGCCCAGATAGGAGCACCATAGGTTTAATACATTATCTAGACTCCGCATTGGCCACACGCGTTTTACACGAGTATATTTTACTCGGTGATCAAACATCATTCTGCTCGAGATGAAAATAATGTTAATCTTTTTTTATTTTAATTATTTTTAACATTTTGGTTGAATGTCCTGATTTTAATCATCATCGTTTAATTTTTTTTTTTTTTTTTTTTTTTTCATTCTTCAAAAACAACAACATGTAAATGATTGTAGCGGAGCTTCTCCACAAAATTCTTTTTTAAATTTTTAAAAAGAAATTGGTTTTTATCATGTTAATTAATACTTTTTATTGTTATTTTTAAAATCTTGTTCATAATCTTAAGACACATTTTAATGGAATTTTTACATAAAGACCAGTATTTTTTATGTTTTAACCCTACATAGGTATGGCTCTTGCGCCACTTAACCTCACAATCCAATACAAAGGTTTAACAGTTAATTTTTCTTCCGACTTTCCTGTTCATCATGTTCATATCTTTCTTAATTTATATTCACATTTTTGAAAAATAGAATGAAAAATTATTATGATTTCTTTTATATTAGAAGCGAGTGTTTTTTCGTTCTAATTTTGCATGCTCTTGCATAAGGATGTTGCTTATAAAAGTATCTTTTATTGTTGATGTATTTTGGCTGGGACCTTGTGCACAAGTTTTGGTTTATAGAAATTTGGTTATATTATTCTTGCAATCAATTGTGTTTGCTCTTTTTCTTTTGTGAAGTGTAGAAGAAAATTAAGTTTCCATACACAAAAAGTCAAAGAATTTGAAATTTTGGTGAATCGTCGCACATTTCCTATTTCTCTGAATCAAAAGAGAAATCGAAGTACGTTTATCGCTTTGATGAAGATTTAGAAATGAAGACTCGGCTGAAAAAAGTCAGTTTTGCAAAATAATATGAAGTCCCAAACTCAAAACGGGGAACTAAATTAAAGAAAGGAAAATAATATATATTAGATAAAAACGCACAGCACAGTTTTGAAAAAAAAATTGCAATAGGTAATTATTCATTGTGTGGATTGCATGTCTAATATAACATCCAACGGAGCTTGTATATCTTTGAACTGCAAATAATCTGAACATTGAAATTAAATTGTCCAAAAACAATTTATTGATACTGTATCTCATTTACAATCAAAGATTAGCTATATTGTATGTGAATATATTGTATATTTTATATGATGCAATCGTTTTCTCTTACTCTTTCTTTCACTGATTTCATTTTCTCTTTCTTTCGCTGATAAAAAGCTTTTTGTAGTATCTGCTTTCACTGCCATGTTTTGTTTCTTTCTAAAAAATAACAATAACTTTAGAACTTTTAGAAATAAACGAATGGATTCTTGAATTATCTTCAATATAAATAATCCATGCATTTAAATTTATTGTCCCATGATTTTTTAAACATCCTGCAAACTCTTAATCGAATCAAAACAGCAGCACAAATATTAATTTGTTTTTAATTATAAACATGGGAAAACTGGGTAGTTAATAGCTAATGTGACTTGGAGATTTGATATTTGTTCACGAAAATTGAATCTTTGACATGCAATCAACTTTTAATGTCACGAGTTTCATTTATAAACCGATATTTCAAAATGAAATTTCAAAGAAGTTGTACTAGCCTAGCACAGAATTAGATTATTAAATACGGGAAGTAGGCCCGTTTAGAGGAACACTAGACTCTCGATATTTTGGGGTGGGTAATATGAAAGCTATTTTATACTTTCTTTTAATAATAATGTTCAAGCAATCGAAATCATTTAAATTAAAAGGAAGCATTGTCTTAATTGGAGTATTATTTTAGAAATATTTTAATTAATTACAATTTATAATTCTAAAAATTCCTATAATTAAATGTTATTTTGATTACGCTAAAAAAATGTGGGACTTTTTTTAATATTTAAGAAAAATACTTTCAAATATCAGCTGTATGTTTTTTTATGTACAATATACTAAAACAAACTACTTAGAAAAGAATCTGCAAACAAGCGTTTTGTCATTTAATTTAAGATATACTTTGTAATTTTGAATCGCGGTCGGCGACACCTGAGTTCACACCTAGCTCTCCAAACCAACGGGAGAATTCTTGGCTCTGACTGACTTAACACAAGCCAGACCTATTTACACGACTGTTTTTCAATGGAATCGGGTTTCGAAATTTGAAACCATCTGGTTCCAAAGTTGAGGCCTTAAACATCAGATTACCTCGACCTCGAATCTTCCTGAGTTCGAAAAAGAAGTTTTGGGCATTATTTCTGATCGTCTTTGAACATGATAAAAGAACTTTGAGCTAGATTAATGGAATTTGTATGCGGTTTTTATATCAAATTTTGAGATATTTATCAAATTTTGAATGAGGTTGTTCAGCAAAAAGAGTACCTGATATCCGAATCTAAGTGAACAGGATAACTACGTAAAGTAAATGGACATAATTTAGTACACAAGTGTGTGTGTGCGTATTTGACGAATTAAAAAATATTTAATTAATTATTTAATAAAAAGTTAAATTAATTATATAAAAATTTTGAACTGATTTATGCACAGTTAAAAATTTAAAATCAATCCTTCTTTTGTCATAAAGTATTAGGCTGTTCGGAAAGTAATTTCGTTTTTTCCTGACAAAGGATTTAATTGCATTTTTCGCACCCAATTTCATACTTAAACCGCAAAATCATTTTATGTTTTAAGAGCTGATATAGCAAGGCTTGAGTGTGAAAAAGTGCAGCTCATTCTTCGCAGTAGTTTTTGGATGGTGCCCTTTTAAATATGGAGAGCAATAAACAGCGTCATTTTTTTCTTTTTTGCTATAAAAGATAAAAATGCTGTTCAAGCCAGAAATAAATTAGCCAATATGCGTGGAGAAGATGTGTTAACAGTACATCAGTACCAGAACTGATTTGCAAAATTTTTCCTTCAAATGAGGAGGCCAAAAAAAACCTCGATCAGTTTTTTTTACAGCAAAGACCAAAACTTTTATGAGCGTGTAATCATGTTACTACCAAAAGGTATTAGACCAGAATGGCAATTTTATAATTTAATAAATAATTTAATCATTAAACGAAAATTTCTTTTCATTTTGACACAAAAATACGAAATGACTTTCCGAACGACCCAATAAAATAGATTCAAATTTCATCAAGACTGGACAAAAATTGTAGATTTGTCTAAAATATAAATACAAAAACTATTTTTATTTAGAAATATGAAGTTTGCTTAAAAAATAATTGTAATAAACCAATGCATTTTTTTTCGATAATGAAAGGACAGTGGACTCTATAAGATACTTTTGGGAATTATTCAGTCAGGGTTATGAAATTTTTTATACATACGTAATGAAATAACTCATTAGTTGATTTTAATTAATTTCTAATACTTTGATAGAGTTTTAGCAGTTGGAATTTTAGTAATTGTAATGGAACTTGAAAACAACTGGCCGTAGCCCAATCTGTAAAGTACAAATATTTGAATATTTTTCCCGTGAAGATAAAGAATGCGAGTTCACTTCTTGCGAAAATCGATAATTTTTTTATACTTCATAAATTTTTTGATAATTATTTGATAAAAAGTAACAAAAATAAAAAAACAAAATCTTTGGTGACTTAAGTAAGAGTTGACTTTAAAATTTTTTTATATTACTTGTTTTACCGAACAATACATTTTATAACACTATTTTGGTTGAATATAAGCATATAATTTGTTGATAAAACTAAAAAAATTCAAACTGTCAAAGTCCTCTGTTCCCTTCAACCCCATCTTAAGATAATTATCATAAATTGGAACACCGATTACTTTTAATTTTATTCTCCTGTTATTAGGAAACTAATAAAAAAAAAGAGATTATTCGATTCTTAACACACAAAAATGTAATTCTGCTTAGTAGATGCTCAGATACAATTACGATAATAATAACATCCGGAATTGGAAAATTACACATCTGCAGATCACAGTGGACATTCCAGAGGACATCGTGCAGGCAGTTGGAGGTTGCAATATGCTCCTCCAGCCCTATATTAGCTAAACGTCGAACGCTGAGTCCGGATCACCGAATATTTAGGTTCATTTAATAGGGTTCCTCTAGGCGCCGTACTGAGAGCTGTAATTGAGGGGTCTTTTAAAGCCCGATGTGGTGGTTTACTCTCCTCTTGTGGTTCGGCGAAGATTGGGAGAAATGGGGTACCGTCTGGGCGCCTAGTCGGTAATTTTCGCTTAGCTGCTAGACACGGTCACGATTTTTAAGGCATAATCCTGTTTTAATAATTGAATTGTTTCCGAATTATTTGCGAGGATTGCTTTTTTCTGGAAGTGATTTTTTCACATGCTAATTCGGGAAGATCGGTAATATAGTGTCCATGATGTTTTATTTTGGGTATACTTAGAGAGTTTATTGTCGTTCATTGTCGTTTATCATTGTCGTTCTAAAAATTACTGCTATAAAAAATAGAAACAAAAAAAAATCTCTCGGATTAGGCTTGCCTTAAGACTTTCTATCTTTTGTAAAAGGGTTCTACTAAATTTACAGTTTTCCGAAAAGTTGTTTAGAAACTCTAAACCCAAATGAAATGAGTAGAAATGAATCATTTCTGCAAAAGAAAATAAGGACATATTATATATATATATATATATCATGGTTGCGAAGAGATTTTATGGTTTAATAAGCGCCTTTTTACTTTTTTTTTACTTGATAAAGTATAAAAGATCCAGTTGATGAAGAAACTGTGTTAATCCACTATGCCACCGAGGCGGCATTAGGATTCTGGTCATGAAGAATGGGTTCGATGCTTAATTTGCAAAATGTGAATTCAAAATTTTT
>JAPMOQ010054958.1:145978-166964 GCA_026543055.1 Argiope trifasciata | reverse complement strand
AAACGTAAAAAACAGAAGAAACGAAGAGGCAAAATTCCTGCCTTATTAATAAGAGACCTACCTGTCTGCACTTAAAATCTAAACTTACTAAAACAATAAAACAGACACAAAAAAAGGCGGGAAGGTTGAATCCGGGTGTGTAAGAAGGAGGGGGAGGGGAGGGAAAAAGGTGGAACCTGATGGGTGCGCCCGACGTTGAAATTAACCCCCATTTAGGCAAGGAGGCCTGCCCGTACAGAAGCCGCAGATCGAGGAACGTGAGATACGGGGAAATAGGAGGCCGATCAACGGGTTGCTCGCTGCCGGTGACTTGTTGTTTATGCGGCCGGCTCTGCGGTGGAAAGCCGGCGAACCGGACTGTCTGTCGGCGGTAAGTGGACGAGGCTTCGGTGTTCATTTTATTTGTTTGAATTAAAATTAATTTTTTATTATTGTTTGTGTATCATGGTTAAAGAGGTTTTTATTTATTAATTTAAAAAATATATTGCATTTTTTTTTAAAAATTTAAGTTGAAACAATGAACGTGACTTTAAAAATGAATATACCCGTGCTACGGTTAAATTAAATATTATTAATTAATTTTGTTTGGAAAAAAATAAATTAATTTGTGAAAGCATTTTGTATATATCTAGACATGGGATTATAATTTTATAGCAACTAAAGCTTTTTTCATCTAAGGATTTACAAAAATTTTGTATCTGGCCGCATATTAATAATTTTACAGAATTTATCATTTATAAAAATAAAAATACTTCCACTTTAAAAAAAAAATTTTTAAATCAAAATACGATTTTTTTTATCTGCAGATGATTTGCATGTAATTATTAATAGTATATTAGTGCAGATAAAAATCAATTGGAATAATTATTTTAAAAAATAAAATTATTAAGTTTAAGACAGGTTTGAACTCATTGCAACCATTACACAATACTGTATAACATTATAGTTTCGTCAATGAATGAAATGCATTCAAACACTGTATTTTTTCAAATAAATGTGGTTTTTTTTTAGATCATAAAATAGTTCTTTCTAATAGAAATACATTGTTATATCTGGCTTTTTGTATTCAAGTGTTTTTTGACTTGATTTTCTGAAACGTTTTGTGTTATCATGCATTAAAATTGAAAAAATTTTATTTTAAAAAATGAGTTGAGAAGGCCCTTGCATCAGGTAAATTGTCTTTTTATGAGGTAAATAGGTGTCTTTGGCTGTAATTAAAACAAAATGTTTGAATTTTATTTGAATTACCGTCAAAGCTTAATTCAAAAACAAGAAATTAGGAATATTTTTAAATATTCGTATACTTTCAAACACTTTTAAAATCCACTCTATTAGTCTAACGTGTTGACTTTTTATTGAAATATGTGGAATGTTTTATTATTATTATCAAGAAAAATGTTTATACAATAATTTCTACAAAATATACAAACCTTGAAAAAATTTCATATTCTTGTCTTTATAAATTTTATGAATGGTTTCGATTCAACAAATACTTTATTAGATTAAGGATGAAATTTAATCATTCTATTTTTAAAATTAAAATGTAATTTTTTTCTCCGAATTGGCAAAAACTTCAGATGGTGCATAAGAACATTATGAACAGCATGACTTAAGAAAAGGTAAGAACGAAATTATGGCCATCAAAATTTAAAGTTTAAAAATATTTTGTTGGAAAAACCATTAAGAATCAATTGAAATTTTACAAACCTGCACCTGCAGAAAACCAGTTCGACGTCAAAGTTTTCTATTAAGCGATGTTTTACAGTCGTTTTAAATAAATTTTGTAGAAAAAAGTAAAATAAATAAAGCTAATTAATTTACCTAACACGATTCAAGATCAAAATTCTTTTATATCTCATATTTTTTATTAAAATTACTTCATTATAAAATATTATAATATACTCAAAATTTTTATCGTTTGGATTGCTTTTTAAATAAAATGGGAATATCAGTTGAACCAAACGAAACTGATTTTCTGCATATGAATAAACTAAATCTACAATTATTGCAACGATAAATTATTAATCGTCTGCCTTGAAACTTTTTTCAGAGTTCTGATTATAGGTACTGGTAGAAAATTCTTGTATTCCTTTTTGCTCTTCCGTAACAAAAAATAGTATTATAAATATTTCAAGAATTGTTTAATAAAACCATTAAAAACATTACTAGGAATATTTTTTTAAAGTGGGAATTATCAAAAAATTTAGGGAAAAATACGCCGAAGTCTAAATGTTTGTTAGTAAATATAATACTTTATTTTTTCTATCTATTCATTTATCTACAAAATTATCTGGAACAAACAAAAATTTGATTAAAATTATTTAGAAATGCAATTGTCATAATCGAAAAGATAAAATCTTGAGCTTTAAATTGGCACAAAAATATATCTCACAGCATAATTTGCTCTAAATTAACTTTGTGAAAACAACCAAATTTTAATGAGTTTCTAATCGTATATTTAGTAATTTTGTACTTTGAGAGGTTAGTAGTATTCTTGCTCTTTTAAATTACAGATATGGAGTTTTTGATTTAAATTCGACTCAATTGTTTAGCAAGGGATAAATGTATATACACATACCTTGCCATAAAAACTTTTTTTTTATATTAAAAACTAGTAAAAAAAAATTATTACTTAGCTCTATCCCATATAAGAAAAGAAAGGGGGGAAAATTTAAATTCGAAAAAAAAATGTTTTTTTGTGATTGAACTTACAAATTTTAAATACCTCAAAATTTATTTCAATTCAAAAACAGAACGAGATACGTGAGTGGTTTTTAATTATAAAAATATGAGAATACAATTTTTTGTAAGAAACATCATTAGGAAGATTGTCTGTCCATGTCAATATGAATATCTATACAAGTTGTCAATGCAATTTAGTATCAACTCTTCCAACAAAGTTACAGATAAACTTCAAGTTCTAAACCAAATTTATTGACGTAAAGACTTGTGATATATTCTTGTTATCTATTCTGGATTTTTTTTTCATTGCAGTTCCTTTCTTAAATAAAATGTTGCCATATTTACATGAACTGCCTTGGTCTTTTATAAAATACATGGTAAAGATGATATTTGTTAGTATAAGAATATAATAATATCAATACTTATTATATTATTACTTTAAATTATTTTTTAATTAGTATTGTTACAAGTGCTTATAATTTATTTTTTCGTTTTTCAACTAATCGTATCCTGCGCATTTTCATTCAATCGCTACTATACTATATATTCGATAATATTTTAATTATCTATCTATCAAATATAATCCCCATTGTTCGAAAATTTGAATTTTCCTCCTCTAACAAGAAGAAATTCAAGTAATCCAGCCATGTTCCAATGTTGTTTGATATTTCACAATACCATTAGGTTCTATACTACAATGTTATATGATATTGTAAATATTGTACGATATCATCCTTTATCTTATTTGTTGTTGTATATTTATTTGTTTGTTGCTAATATTGCTATTTGAATATTTATTTTTTGCTAATATAACGGTCCAAGTTCCAAAACAAATTATAGTCAATCATTTGCGAACTTTAATAACGAACTTTATCATTATAATATCAGTATTTTTTTTAAGTTTCATAAAATTTAACAAATTTCAAATTTCTTGGATTTAAAAATATTAAGAACTATAGAAAAAAATCCGTTTTTGGGTTATCAGAATATATATTTAAATTCATTAAGTAGTTTCAACATTTTTGTTTCATTTTTGATGTACAAAAACGTATTTTTATTCGTGACTTTTTTCTATAAACATATTCCTTCATATTAAAAACACGTGTCTAGTGAAAAATTGATGTGTTTAAAGTAAATAATAAGGATAATCATATTGATATTATTTTATTTTTATTAATAGAAATGAATATAAAAAAAGTAAATCCGTTCTTAATTCGTAGGCTTAATAATTATCAATTCATAGCAAAAATAATTTTTGATGACTGCATTACTTTGTAAAAACAGCATTATTCAAATATTTTACGATAATGTTGATATTTCTTTCATCATTAATCCGATTAAATTGAATGTAAGGAAGAATAATTGTTTTTTCTACATGCTATTTAATTATTAAATAAGTTAAGGATTTTTTTTAATTGTTAAATAATGAAACGTTCCTTAAAAATTTTTGATCACTAAATTGTTTAAGAAAGTTAGATTGTTAAGTAATTGTTAGATTGTTTTTATAAGTTGTGGATAAAACTTTAAGAGTGGGACTGGTTACACCTAAATTCTAAACATTTTTAAATATAACTTCCTATAACTTTAAAATCAATGTATGTTGTTAAATTATGTTTAACACAAATCCTTAGATTCGAAAAAATTATTAGAAATACGAGCAACAAAAATTAAATTTAAAATATTTTTGAATAAAAAATATTTTAATTCATTGAGTTTCTTTTCTTTTATAAAGGTAATTAGTTATTAATCGGAAGAAAAGAATGTTTTTAGGAATTCTATTTTGTTTCACAAAGAAATTATTACTAAAAAATATGAAGGTTATTTAACTATTGAATTTTAAAAAAATTCAATTTAGAATATATCTTTCAAATTTTATCATGTTTTCTCTATAAAATAGGTTAATAAATTAATTCTTTAATACATATACATTTAGAAACAAGAATTATTTCCTTTTAAACGAGAGTTAAGCTAAAAAAATTTGTAAAAATCGATTAAAAATATTTTTTCTCTAATACGATATCGATATTTTTCAATATTATGAACAGCATTATTATCGAAAATATAAATTATTAGAAAGATAAACATTATTATTGTCTTGCAGCTGTGAAATTAACAAAAAAATCCTTTTCAAATGAAATTTCGAACTTTTTTATACATATTTTACACCATTTATACAAAGTAAATTATTTATAAATTATGACCCTAAATATGACGGGGAAAAACTTTTTGGGGCACAATTTAAATGGAGCTTTTATTTCGAAAATTAGGATACAAAATGTTTCAGAAAATCATATTTATTCGAATGTACTTAATTTATTAATTATTAACTATACATTTATTAAATATTAATTTATTATTTATTTTTTTAAATTTATTAAATAGTTAATTACATATAATCTGGTCATTAATTTAAGTTTCATTTTGTATTTAAATTTGAATTTGAACGGTAATGGAGGATTACGAAATTTTTATACTTGGAAAAAGAAAGAGGCAATTAAAAAAGAACTCCATTTAGAAATCTGCCTTTTTAACATAATATGCTAAAATTCATATTAAAAAAATGTCTTATTAATTTTTTTCTTTGTTTTATCCAAGTGATAAATATTTGATTAAAAATGTTTTAAAGCTTATTCTTCAAACAAGCTTTAAAATAGTTTTAGATAGTATTTTTTTTTAAAATAATTACAACATAAATAATAACAAAATAAATAAATATTATTCAAATTTTTGAAAAATTATCAAAACATACTCAATGCAATTAATGACATGAAAATTCTTTCATTTTCTAGTACTAAATAGCATTTAGTATTAGAAACTTTCTAGTACTAAATATTAGTATGACGACGAAATTCTACTACTACTATTCTAGAAATGATTTCTAGTTCTAAATTGCTTATAGAACTAAAAATACGCATAATAATAATAATTAATACTATAAATGATTTTAAAAAAATATTTTTTATAAAAGGCATGTATAGTAAGTTTATCAATTTAATATAAATAAATCAAAACTTTTTTGTTAAAGACATTCGTAGTAAGTTTGTTGATTTCAACTAGTTAAACTCTTCACATTATAAATAATATCAAAATAAAGGAATATTGGCAGAATTTTTTAAAAATATTAAAAATAGACACAAGTAATTTTTGAAAATTTTTTAATGTTATATTCTTATATTATTTATATAATAATAGTTAATATTATAAACAAAAAAAAAGGTTTATTAAAAGCGTATGCTATTAGCTTATCAGTTTCTAAGCTTTCATTCTGATATTATTTAATTTTCAATTCAACTTTCGAAAGAAAATTTCTTTTTCATTATTTTCATGTTTTGGTTAAATCAGCAATTTTCTTTCCCTTTTGTAAACTAAATACCCTTGGGCAGAAGGGATAATCATGTAATCACATAAAAAAACATTAGGAATATATAAAATCTTTATAAAACATATTTTTATAATTTATAATATTATAATTACTATTAAACAATTACTTTAAAAAATATATTTTTTACTTGTATTTCTTTTCTGGGAACATTTCAGTAATATACCTCACATATTTACATTTTAAAGTAATTTTTTTATATAGATAGTCGTTTAGAAATACTAATTTTTAACAATTATATAGTGCTTTTACTCAGTTTTATTTAATATTTATTCATATTTAACTCATATTTAATAATAATATTAGATTTTCATTTTAATAAATTATCTATTAAGATAGTGAAAACTATTCCAATTTTTGAAACTTTAATATGAGGTTATCATAAAGCACTTTAAAAAATAACTCAGTAAAACATGGTGCCGGGAACACAAAGAGTATGGACCGTCAGAGGGGCTCTCAATTAATAAATTAAATAACGAAAACAACATATAAAATAAATTGTATCACGCAAGTTTAAATTAATATAAATTTGCAGCAAAATAAAGCAATCGCATGAACAGCATTATTAAAAATAATATTCAAAACAGATGCAATAGCTGCTAGTTGGATGTCATATCAACAACAAACGTTTTTAATTTTTAAAATAATTTTTAATTTTTTCGTGCAATTAGGTTGTTGTATTACCAAAAACTTGCATCCCATCATTAATGCAATCCATGTAAACTTCTTTTGGGGGAAATTTCTTTTTTCAGAATTAGCTAACAAAGAGCCCCCTGCTGTAATCTCCTTGCATTTTTGCTCTATTTTCTATTATATGAACCAGTTGTTCCTGTTTCATCCACATATTCTTAACATTTGTAAATAATTTTATTTTAAATTACAGTAAAACAAAAAATAATCTTTACAATTCTTAGCGATAATTATTCTTCAAAATGTTGGATTATCTTCCGATTTCAGCATAATTTAAATTTTAATGAAAAATATGCCCATAATTTTTCTTAAGAAAGGCAAAAAAGCACTTACATTCTGATTTTATGTAGACTAAATCATGTGGTCATGTGCGGTTTCCTTCGTATTCAAATTCACAGAATCAGTATGTGAATCTGAATCGCTAAATTATGACACAGTGGCTCAAACAATTAGGAGAACATCTTATTTTTATTTGATAAATCCGACTTTCAATATAAATAACACATTACAGAGAAATGCAAACATGTTTTTATTTTTAAGCATTAGTAATAGTTTTAAATAAAAAATAAAGAACAATCAATGAAAAAGTACTAAACTGAAAAGTTTTAGAAGCATTTAAAATAAAAATACGCAGATTTCTGTCTCAAAATATTGAGAATACACCGATGAAATTTTTTTTAACTTCTTGCACAGAAAGAAATTGCCAATATTTAGTTGTATTCGAAATGGCTTCTAAGTGACGTGTTACCGGTTTGAACCCAATTTTGAGGGTATTTGAAAATATTTTACCTTAATCTTCTTGCAACACTTGTTTCAAATGGGTTTTGTTTCTAATTTTGTGTAGAAGGAATAGAAGAATTTAGTAATATTTAAAATATTTATATTATGGGATTGTTTTTTAAAATAGTTGTTCAATTAAAGTTCAGTTGTTTATAAACGTTCAGTAATTAGCTATTATCTTCAGTTCAACAGTAAATATAAGCTCCGTAATGATATCGGTATTAATAATGAAAATTAATTCAATTTCTGGTAAGGTTATAATATTAATTATTCTAGAAGAAAAAATAATTCTGAAAATTACTAAGCAGCATTGTTTATATAAAGTGTTTATCGAATTCATGGGATAAAAATCAGCTTTTAATAAATAATTTTTCAATCTTTTATCATAAGACAGCAAACCCTGCTCTTAACTATTATTTCCTATAAGTAAAATCATGTGACCAAATACGAAGCAATTCGAATTCAAATACATATTATTAATGATAGATCTGAATAACTAAACACATTTTGAATTTATTTGATTTATTAATATGGACAAAAAAATAGCGCAAATATTATCATGAGTTTACAAAGAATCTGAAAAAGAGATTGAAATGAACTTAAGACAATAGACAAGATTATACATTTGGAATTTAAATAGAGTTTAGAATCCCGAGATCTTATTGTAATGCATTACCAATTTTATTGTTATGGATACATTGACCTTATTTATTGTGTTATCTTAAGGAAAAATAAGATTTTATGTTCGATTGAACAAGTTATTTTGCATAGAAAAATACTTATAACTTCTGATAAATAATTTATATAAGAAAGTATATGATATTTATTTATTATACAATCATTTTATATAATTTAATATTGGCTAGTTGCTAGGTTGTTATTAACCTTTATACAGCTTCAAGCAACATGTATTATTGACTGATATAAATTATGAATGATCTTGGATATGTATACAATTAGTAATAATTTGTCAACGAGTGATTTTAAAAGAATTCCATAGATTCTGTTGAAAAAAAAAATTTAATAAAAAGTTAAATGTTCTGTTTTAAACAGAAAACAATAATATGAAATAATAATTTGATAAAATTTTTTTTAATTAAACCATCTAACATAATTTTAAAAATCCTTAATATCGCATGAGACATAATCTAGAAACAACAACAAAATCGAAATATTTATTTCCGATTTTTGAAAATATATATATTATTGTTTGGTTTTCACGCAAAGATCTGTTTCGTACATCAGTCCATTAACTTCATCAACGCTTAATGCGGCCAATTTATATGCGTCAATTTTCAACGGAAAATATCGTTTTCATCATTAAGGCATCTCATTTGCCGATTTATTATCAGTTATTTTGATGATAATCTTTATTAAAATAATGATTTGTAGCAACGATCGCCTTAATTTTCTAGGAATATTAAATTAGCCATAAAGCATTCGATTTTCGTTGCATTTTTAAAATAATAATTTAACGTAAAAAATAATTATTTAACTATTTAATTATGAAATACTCGAACTAGACAAAGAACATTTTATTTCAAGCCAATTTAATGAAATAAAATTGTTCATTTATACCAGAATTTTAGAAATTTAAGCAACTTCAAGCTTAATTTTATACACATTTTAATCTCTTAACGTTTCCATGAATAACTTTATATTGTTTTTATATAATTTCTTCCTTTAAATATATATTAAATACTTTTTATACAAGAAAAGCGCATTTAATTTCAATTACTAGTAAGAGCGAATGGGTGTGGATCTGTTATTTTTCATATCTGTCTATCGACTTTTAATCAAGGAAATCACTGATCTCAGAACAATTAAATTTGATGAAAATATACTTCAGAAAGTTGAAATATGCACTAAAAGGTTTTCAGTACATTTGAATTATAATTGCATAAAAGCTAAGAGGCCTTTGAGTATTATTTCCCGTTAGCTTCAAAAAGCTTTTTTTTTTTTCATAAAAAAAATTATTTTTACATCATTTCAAAATTTAAAAAAAATATATTTCCTTGATAAAGTTGTTACTCGGTTCTGTTCTGAATTTTGTGCTAATTTTTAAATAGTGATTGTGACAATATTATACATGGTTGCAAAAGAGCTTATCATTCAACGGCTTTGTCCCCTTCATTTTTATAGCAATAGATAAAAATTTTACCCCATTTTATGTATTAATTTTATTTATGGATCAAAGATAGACTGATTTTCTATCAATTTTAATTATAAAATGCTTTTTAATACATATTTTTCCAAATCAAATTCATTGAATTAAGAAATTTTTATTTCATATTGTTGCTTTGTGTGGTTAAGAATCGTCATAGTCATATGAAGTTTTATAACTGTTGATTTTTTATTCTAAGAAAGATGTATATACCTATGAATTAAATGACTAGATGCATGGAAATATTGCGAATCCATTATTTGTAATTCCAGCTTTAAAAAATCTTACTCTACGGTAAAAGTCAAATTCCCAAAAGGATGAATTCAAAATTCAGTCACAAAACGAAATTTAAAAAAAAAAATGCTTGGTAGCTTTCAGTGGTACAGATTTAAAGGAGAAATCAACAGTTATTCGACCTGTGAAATTTGATCGTGTAATTTTTCGGAATATAATAATCGTAAGGTTTCGTTGGATCTTTCCATGCATCAGATTTATAAGTTCCTTCACATTTTTTGCATCAAAATTTGACCTTTTGAATGATTAAAAATTTATCTAAAATGTAATGTAAAAAATGTTTCATCATAACGTGTGTGAATGCAAATCCAATAACTAAAGCAATGAAAAATATTGTTACACAATATAATCAAATATTTTGAAATCTTAATTAAAATTAGAGAAAATTTTCACATGAATTAAATTACAATGACGCTGTAAAGCTAAATTTTTGAATTCTAATAGATGTAAAAGCGTTTTTTGTTTAATAATATGCTTTGAAGCTATGATTTATTTAAATAAAAAAAAACGAATTAATTTCTGGAAACATGCTTTTCTTTGTGAATATCAGTTACGAAGAGGATAACCGTGTGTCAAATTTGGTAACTTAGGATATAAAACTTTTTAAAAAAATATACGTTTCTCGCACTTCGTAATTTTTAAATTATATTCAAGATAATAGTATATCAATATGTTACTTTGCATGAGGTAAATAAAACTATTAGATACACAAAACTGACATATCCTGTGAGTATTGGGTACTTGGTATCAATTTTAGGAATCGCTTGATACTTGTTGATAATCATTCATTTCCATCTTTTGATTCTATATCAACTTGATATTAGGGGATGAGATTGATATATCTGACTTCTCTTTCTTGCCTCGACAATGTTATGAGTGTTCGTGTATATCAGAGGTGTCCAAACTACGGCCCGCGGGCCAAACCCGGCCCGCCAAGTGATTGTTTCCGGCCCGCGGAGGGTTTTAAAACATAATGATGTTTTCGCCCAAACCTTTTCATTTTCATAAAGGTATATCGAAAAAGTACGTGGCCAACAAAACGGAGTTGTTGTATTTGATTTTTATTTATATTTATATAGATTTTTATATATATTTATATAGATATTTATTATATTTTATTTATATAGATTTTTATAAATATTTGGATGCAAAAGAGTTCCCAAATTTGAAGAAATTTGCTCGTAAATTCATTTCAATGTTTGGAACTACTTACGTGTGCGAACAAACTTTTTCTCGAATAAAGTATCTGAAATCAAAATATAGAGCAAATTTATCTGATGATCATTTGCAGTCATTGCTTATGATTGGTGTAACAAATTTTGATCCCAACTATAAAGACATTCAACAAAAAAAAAAACAATTTCATCATTCGCATTAGAAGTTGCATGAAAATATTTTAATTTATATAAAATAATTATATAATTATACTTTGTTTAGCATTTTTTATTTTCAAATTACAAGAAAATAGTATTAATTAATAGTATTTAATGCTACTTTACTCATAATGATATTTTTCAATTTGTATATACATGTGGCCCGTATAACATGGATCTAATTTCGATTCGGCCCGTGCCGCGAAAAGTTTGGACACCTCTGGTGTATATGTAACTAAAAAAATGCACAGTGTTTTTGAACGACATATATTTAATACGTAACCTTAACTATTCTTTATCCATGTACATATACCACTGAAGAATTCTCTTCTGTGCTAACTACATCCAATTTCATTTAGAAAAATTCTGGGAAATTCTTAGTAAGAATAGGTTATCCAATTTGTACAGATGCCAAAAGGGACAAAATGCCTGAGAAGTCAATAGTGGCAAAATGCCTGAGAAGCCAATAGTGGCAAAATGCCTGAAATGCTAATTGTGTGAAATGCCTGAGGAGCCAATAGTGACAAATTGACTGAAAAGCCATTGTGGCAAAATACCTCAGAAAATTATAGTGACAAAATACTTAAGAAATCAATAGTGACAAAATGTGTGAGAAAAATTCTAAGAAAAGTATGGCAAATGACTTATTTGACAATTTTCACCACGGAAGTTCTTTTGCAGAGTCTAGATGATCAATTATGTGCTTAGACATAAACCTTGAGTGTACGCGGGACAGAATTCTTTATCCTGCAGATCAAGAAGATATATTTGTGTAGAAATTTGACAATTTGAGTTGATTTTTCCGAAATTTGCCTAAATGTCCATGAGATCAGTGAGTAGCAGCATCTGAATTGAAAGGAGACCATGCAAGGAAGAGACTGTCATTTGGCATCACTGAATGTTTCAGTGATGACTGATCGTGAAATTCAGCATTAACTTCTCTCATATATTATTTTCCTTGTTCGCGAAATAGTCAGTAATCTCCCATTGTTGAAAATCGGCGTTTCCGTTGTTGTGAAATGATTGCCAAACATTCAGATAAACGCAACGCTTATACATTAATTCCTATACCTGTAGCAACATTTTGTATATTAAGTAGATGCTAAAGAACTGACATTTGGACTCGCACGTTACTTTTAATTAGTTCCTATACCAGGAGGAAATATTTTGTCCACCTGGCAGATGCCAAAGAGTTTGATGTGTGAACTCGTACATTACTTATGCTTTAGTTCCTATCCCTATGGATACTCTTACAACATTGGACCACCAGGTAGATGCCAAAGAATTTGGTATTCGAAGTAGCACCTTATTATTTATACTTCAGTTCCTACCCCTGGTGGATACTCATACAACGTTGGATCAACAGGTAGATGCCAAGGAACCTAGTATTCGGAGTAGCACCTTATTATGTATATATTAGTTCCCTGGTAGATACTCCTACAATTTTGGATTTCCAACTTAATGCCAAGGTATAAATGCTATCTAAATTCCTATAGTGGATGAAATGGAAAGTTTATCACCGATTGCTGCATCACTTCCAAGTAGGATTTTCATGCAATTAAATTTTCTTATTTATTTCTTAAGGTAGTATCAAAATTTATCTACATAACATTCGTATCTGTAGCAAAAATTTTGAATTGCAATTCTTCAGTAACTTTGAAAGTCAGATCTACATGCTTTTACTCTTTTTTGAAATCCAATAGTACATTACAATCGTCAAAAAAATCTGTTTCTCTATGTTTTAGATCTTTCCAAACCAGTAAAATACTACCTTCATAGGAATACATTAGTTTCTAATCTAGGAATCGTGTCTGCCTGAAAATATTAGGCCTCAAAACAGGAGAAGCTTAATCACTTGATGAATAAAATTTTATATGCAGTTTTCACATCTAAACTAGAGGTTAATATCAAATTTCCGAAGAATTCCAATCACTGAAAATTTGTCTTTCTGTCCATCCATGTACATGTTAACAGGTTAACTCAAAACTTAACTAATACAATGAATGATATTTAAAGTCGTAATTGAAAAAAAAAATTATTTAACTCTACAGATAAAGGCGCTACTGTTTTTTTCAAAAGATTCTCAAACTGATAGTCCAAATCATCAATATAACATGAGCTTCTTTAGATATTCTTGGACTTCTATATCGAGAGAAACAGTTCGTATGCTGGCAGTGCTTCTGACTATATCTGGTATCTATAATTGTTTCAAACAAGTACCTATTTTATGTCAGTTGCTGTTATAAAATTGTTTTAATTAAATTTCCAGCCATTTTAAAATAACACAATCGCGGCGATTTTATTCAAATGATGGGTTTACACTCAGCCAGTTATAAGATTACAAGAAAGCAGCGCAAGCGCATAAAGGAATTGACTTATGTTTGCCACAACTTCATACGACAGACTCAAGCATTCCATGCTTGGCTATAAATTGTCATTTTGGCGTCCCTGAAGTGTCAGTTTTCACTGCATGTACTAAAATGATGGTATTTACACAAAGAAACATGGCAAACAAAAAATTAAAAAAAATTGATTCAGCATACTTAATTTTGGGAAACCATGGAAAAGAAATGGCTAATATTTTTTAAAGCACACCATCGCGATACTTTTCCGTTTCATGTCGCAATGTGAGCTAAACGCAAGTCAAGTCACCAAGCAAATGTCACCCATGGCAAAAAAAAAAATGTCACCCGTGTGAACAAAAGGCGAATAAAGTCGCCAAGTGAATAAGGTGGATTTGACAAATTTGAATATTAAATTTGATGTAATTTTCTCTTTTTGGAGATTTTTCAATTTGCTTTACTAACGATTAGTTGGCGACTTTTTGGCTGATTTTTCGTTACGACCATATAACGAAAAAGTGCCAGCATTGCATCAAAAAGAACAAAAAACAAAAAAATATAAAATTTAGTCTATGATAATTAATCCATTTTTCAAGCCAAAAAGAAAACCTAAATTTTAAAAACGCATGTGCAGTAAGAAAAATCCAGTGCAGGGGTGATTACTTGCCCCTATACTGAATTAATAATTATTATAATTGTGGGGGAAATTATAATTATTATTATAATTGTCGGGCATATAATAATACTGATAATTTTCAAGGAATCGCTTACCATCCACCGTCTTATAACTGATCGAGTATAAACCCGGCATAAAAACAGGCAGAGTCCGAAACATTTTCCCATGCCAGTACTAAGAATTAAAAGCGGGACAGTTACAGTTAATCTTTCGATTCTGGTTTTTGCAGCTTATACTTCTGCATGATTTATTGTACCGATTGCACTGAAAGAAATCACTATTTAATCAGATTCAACGAAAGATTGATCATTGTTTCGTCTTGATAATCTCTTCGATAAAGGCTAATCTCACGTGATGAGCTTTCGTCAAACTCTATTTCTCGAGGCTATTTTAAAAGAATGAAACTTTTAGAGGTGTGGCAACTCTAAGGTCAGATTTTAGGAACCGAAATAATTTCGCAGATCAAAGATAACAGTGAAAAAATAATTTGAATCCCTCGAAAGAAAATAGGTTAATGTTGTTTACTAGCCAAAGATGAATCGTTTGATTCAATTCATGACGCATCAAATGATAACATTTAAACTCAAGTTATGATTTTTAAAAATTTCAAATTGAATAGTTACAGATTGTTTTTGAACAATTTTGAATAGTTTTATTTTGGAAGGAAATAAAATTCAAAGAGATTTTAATTTTTTGTTGTTGTTGTTTTATTTTGTGATTATACTCACAAAAAGGCCGTAAAAACCGAAAATTGGTTGGTTCAGAAAATATTTAATAATTATGAAAATAAAAGCAGATATGTGTCCGTATGTGGGCTAACGGACCATTAGAGTACCTTATTTTGGCAATAAAGATAAAACATACATCGGACCTCAAAATTACTTTTACTCCTTTTTTTAACTCATATATATGCAAATATTTCTAATATTTATTAAAGAAGCAAGGGCATCAAATAAAAGAATAGATTGGGCCAATAGAAAGAGAACTAAGATTATTGTGTTATATGAATTTGGTCTTTCCTATGCTGAAATTGCAAGATAGGCGGATGGTTCGGTGGCTGCTTCTTTAGTCCGAAACTTTTGTTTACGAATCAGGAGATAAATTCAATAAAAAACAAAGCAGGAAATTGCTGAAAAAGATGCACCATATCTGTTGATGACAAAGGAATGAAAAAAAATGTGTCTCCAAGATAGAATAATGCCATCAGCGCCTATCAGAAGTCAACTGAATGGTGCTGGCTTTTCTGTCAGTCACGAACAATCAGGAGAAGATTATTAGATGCTGAACTAAGAGATAGAATTCAACGAAAAAAGAATCCTTGTCTCAATTTACAACAGCGCATAAAACAATTACAGTGGGCAAAGGAACGCATAAATTGGACAAATGTTTAGTGGTCACAAGTGACCATGACTCGTCACCATATCACAATGATGTGACCAATCACAATGACTTGTGACCATATAGTGGTCACAAGTCACGAGTGGTGAGACAAATCTACTTTTATTCGGTAGTGATGACGAAAATATGTAAGACATGGAATAGATGAAGAGCTACACCTTTGTAACATTTAGGCAACTGTGAAGAATTCAATTAGTGTTGGAATTTGCTCATGCCAGTTAGCAGACAGTATTGGTCGACTTCATGTTATAGATGGGACATTAAATGCAAGAAAATACATTGGCATATTTTAGAAGAGACATTGACATATTTTAGATAACACGTTGATATATTCATAGAGCCAAAACTTAGACCTTCGCTCAATGAACTCTTTCTCAACAACCTATCCTTTATTTTTGAGGAGATTCAGCTCCTTAACACACAGTAAAAATATCGAAAAAGGGGCTCAGTACAAAAAGCATTGAATTGTTATCAGCCCTGATCTCAATCCTATTGAGTACTTATGGCACCATTTGAAAACTCTTGTCCATATGATGCGTTCATCAAATAAAAGAGAATTCATTGAGGCTATAATTGCTTCTTGGCATCATACAATAACGAAGGAAGAGTTTAAAACTCTCATCAGCTCAATGAAATATAAGTGTGAAGCTGTAATCTGTATATATAATGAAGCTCAATGTGTGTGCGTTGACCCTTTACATGCCAGATTCTTGAACATACAGATACCAAATTTAACACGTATATACCTTGGATGTCGGGAATGGGCACCTAGAATCGGTTTTTCGAATCATTAGAATTTGTATTTGAATTAATTAAAAATTAAACAACATTTCAAAATTTTTCCGCCATAATTGCTTCTTCCTATAATTACTTCTTGGCATCATACAATAACGAAGGAAGAATTTAAAACTCTCATCAGCTCACTGAAATATAAGTGTGAAGCTGTAATCTTTATATATAATGAAGCTCAATGTGTGTGCGTTGACCCTTTACATGCCAGATTCTTGAACCTACAGATACCAAATTTGGCACATATATACCTTGGATGTCGGGAATGGGCCCCTAGAATCGGTTTTTCGAATCATTAGAATTTGTATTTGAATTAATTAAAAAATAAGCAACATTTCAACGTTTTTCCGCCATAACTTTCAAAAATATTATAGCACAAAATTGAATTTCGCATGATATTAACGATAAAAAAAACTATATCTTTTTAAAGATATTAATATTTTAATCAACAAATTTAATTTATATTTTTACTTTTTTTATTTAAAAAAATCAATCATATTTTTTAACAATAAAAATAAAATTTAAGCTTCACGCTCTCATAAAAATATAGGTAAGTACTGATAACTCAGCCATATAATGTTTCTCGAATACTATTGCTGTTCGTCCTTTTTTGTATAGCAAATATTTCAATTTTGCTTTTTGTATTGAAATCAGCATTAAAATCTCTTTAAAATGATAGATAATAATTTTTATTTTGCGAAACGTTATATTTTCTATAAGCATGCAAAGTTAGAAAACAAAAATTTCCAAAAAATTTCCATGATTTCCTTTCTTAAAAATGTCCAAATTTGTCTTCCTTGGGCTATGACAGCAGAAGACAGACTCGAGTGCCTTTACTGACAGCACTACGTCGCCTGCAGCGACTCTCCTGGGCTCGTGAGCATATCGACTGGTCCCTAGACCAGTGGAAAACCGTGGTGTGGTCAGATGAGTCACGATTTCAGTTGTTACGAGCTGATGTAGATTTCGAGTGTGGCGCAGACCCCACGAAGCCATGGACCCAAACTAACAGCAAGGCACTGTTCAAGCTGGTGGTGGCTGCATAATGGTGTGGGCTGTTTTTACATGGCATGGATTCGGTCCTCTGGTGCAACTGAACCAATCATTGACTGGAAATGGTTATGCTCAGCTGCTTGCAGATCACTTGCAGCCATTCATGGACTTCATGCACCCACACAACGATGGGATTTTTATGGATGACAATGCGCCATGTCACCGGGCCAGAACTGTTCGTGATTGGTTTGAAGAACATTCCGGACAATTCCAGCGCATGATCTGGCCACCTAGATCGCCCTATATGAATCCCATCGAGCATTTATGGGACATCATCGAAAGGTCCGTTCGTGCCCTAACTCCTGCACCATCCACACTTTCACAATTATGGACGTCTATACAGACAGCATAGCTCAATATTCCTGCAGAGGACTTCCAACGACTTGTGGACTCCATGACACGTCGAGTTGTTGCACTTCGCCGGGCAAAAGGAGGACCGACACGATATTAACAGTCATCCCATGACTTTTGTCACTTCAGTGTATAATAGCCATTCACCGATGTATGTAAGGTTTTGAGGTTGTAAAAATATAACATTTCATTTGGTCAGCGCCATTTTCGGATGGTAAATCCCCGTTTCTGTTTTTACATTTAGTGATTCCGATGCAACGGCATAGAAGTAGCACGTTTTCCTCATCGTCTGGCCCTCCTTAGTTCGAGTCCAGTTCGAATATGGTTGTTCCTGTTCTGTGTTCGATCCATGAAGTGTGTGAATGTACCCCTCTATAAAAAGGGGTGTGCAAGTAAATGTGACGCATGAAGTAACTAAGTCGCACTCTTTACCCTAGTTGCCGCTACTGAAAAAACAAGAGACACTCACTTGACTTAAATCGCTGATAGAGAGCTGTTCATGGACTTATAAAGAGCCATAAGTCTAGTAATTTAGAATGTTGCGTAAATTCATTGAATTATCGGTTTGCGAATAAAGTTTAGTATGAAAAAATTAATTATTGGACCAAAAACCTCATATTCATTTAATTTTTTTCTTCTGGATTGTAGCAAATATGAACACTGCAAAATTTATTATTTTACATTGAAACTATTTTAAAAATTAGTTTTGGTTTGAGTGTTCATGAACATTGTGTATAGAGGAGATTACAGTATAAAAAATAAGCTTGTAAAGTCATTATGAGTTTAATGCTAAAATATATTGCAATTTTTTTACGCACTCTGTCAAAGAGTATGAGATTTGTTAATTGAGGTGTTTGTTAATTGACCAGTAACAATCGTATTTGGGGGAGGGGGAATTCATCTTAACTGTATGATATGAAATCTTTTTGACTTTAATATAATATTTCCAGCCGTTGAATTACATTCTTTTTATATCCAATAGAGTAACCAGAATAAATTGTTGTTCTCTGAAGTTTCCAACCGGATGTTACGACATATATCATACCATATGTCTTTGACATATTATATTGCATTGTCTTCACATAAATCTACATCATTTTCTAATGTTTAAATTAAAATTTTACATGTATTTCATTTCTTTTTCTTTTTTTCAGATAAAAAATTATACATCTTATCTCCGAGTAACATCACATCAGTAGCCAATTATTGCTCATCACCCCCAAGATATCACATAGCACTCTGTAGGGAGAAATAAACGTCATTCATTTGTCCTTATGCATCCATCTTCACTTGATCCCTGGTCACACATGGTGTACCATCCATCCCCTTTGGGAGTAAGCCATGTCGTGGCTGCTCATGGACAAAGTCAGAACTCACTAAATTTTCCAGCTCCAGAACTCATCGGGACTTACTATAGCACACCTTTCGCTAAGGGGCCAGTACCTGTGACACCTATCACCCAAAATGTGTGCCACCTTCCCACTTATCATGAACAATACACTCCATCCTATGCAACAGCAGACACTGCAATGTACCTGCCACCCTCCCCAGTACTCTGCAACTCTGGAGTTCAACCACACCTCTTAGAATCGTCCTTGGCAGTAAGTCATCGATTCAAAACTAGATTTGACTTTGCACGGTTGGCTGAATCTGCAACAACTTCTGATGTACCTTTTCCTGGTGGTATCGGTGGTCCACCAAATGATCCTTTCGGGACAGTAGTAGCACCCTGGTGTCCAATTGGAATGCCTTCCAGGTTCCCAAACTCGAGAGCTACAGCAATTCCTGCGAATGGAACATCAAGACCCAGGAAGGAGTTCATATGCAAGTTCTGCCAGCGGAGATTCACTAAATCTTACAATCTTCTCATCCATGAAAGAACTCATACAGACGAGAGACCGTATACGTGTGACATATGCCACAAATCCTTCAGGAGACAAGATCATTTGAGAGATCACAGGTAAGAATCTTTTTTCTTTCCGTGTATGAAGTATAGAGAATGTATTGTCTAATTGTGAAAAAAATTCGGTCATGAGATTTTGACTAATCTCCAAGTTTTAGAATACCCTCAATTCGTAAAACACATTTTTCTTAACACTATATATACATCTATGTAAAAGATAACCAACCTGTTGGCTAGACGTAAGAAAATTCATGTAGGATTTTTTCTCCAAATTTGTAATTCAATCAGATTTTGAGAAAACTCTATTTAGATTAAGTGTGTCTACTCAAATTGATTATTTAATTCGACTGATTATTTAATTCGACTATTGATGGTAAAATAGACTTTAAGTATAAGTTAACAAAATAACAAAAACAAACAAACTCGATGGATAAAGTTCGGTACACAGATTTATCATCTATAGTGTTGAATTGAATCTAACATGAAATTGAACATATATCAGTCCGTATTTTCAAAAGTATGTAAATGCAAAAACTCAAAAATGTAATGACTTATACGTGCCAAATTTGATATGGAAATTAGTGACTACAAGTGCAACTTTGTATCAAATTTTTGTTTAAATCATTTGTAAAAAACGCTCTAAAAGACGAATTTAATTTTATAATTCTATTAAGCACATGCCTGGGATTAATCATCAAAAAAACTCACTAAGGATCACAAAATATATTCAGTAAGAATGTTAAAAAATTCATATCCATTAACTATTGTACGCCAGAGTGATATACAGCGTCCTTTAGAATTGTATTAAAGAGTGCTTCAGAACGTTTAGAAAACACATATCCCGCAGATTTTTGCATAAAATTTTTTCATCGATTTTTATTTAAAATCATATTTACACCACAGTCTTAATGATTCAGTCAAGTAATATTTAGACTCACAATCTATAGAGAGAAAAAAAGGGATAATCGTAAAAAAATAAGATGGAATATGGAATTTACTAAGAAAGGAAGTATTTTAATCATTTTAAAAATCTCAAGCATTGGATCTTATAGATATGTTGAAATTTGTGTGTGTGTGTGTGTGTGTGTGTGTGTGTGTGTGTGTGTGTGTGT
>JAPMOQ010054958.1:124283-145697 GCA_026543055.1 Argiope trifasciata | reverse complement strand
ACAGATGACATGGTTCAAACACACGTTTATTTCTTTTACAAAATTTTTATCCAAAGAATTCTGTAATTAATTCGAGAAAAACAAAAAAAATGACTTTTGACTTTAATTCACTTGGTAATTTGAATAAATTGCATTCAAATTGTTTAACAGTACGAATGATTTATTTGATACAAATGAGAATTTTAAAGCAAATAGTGTCCACATTCAAAAATACTTAGTACATTAAAGAATCATAAGATGGCGCCACAACTCCATCTTTTATTAAAATTAGTTATTACTTTTTATCAAATACTACTGATTGTCTCTTAATATTTTAACTTCTAAATAAAAACTGAATTTGAATGTCATCTTATAACTTGTGCAACAACCAATTGTACGTTTTGAAATTTAAATTAATTTTTAAATAAAATTACAATATAAAAGTAGGTTTGAAAATCAGTTAGTGTTTAAATTGTAATGTAGATGGCGCCGCATAACTAAGTAAAAATAAGATTGTATTGCTGTTTTTATAATATTTTTTAATTTTTATGGAAATTTTTCAAGAACTAGTTTCTGAGAACTCTCATTTAAGAAATTTCCAATTATCTAATTTAAATAAAATAAGTAATCGATGTCATGAATAAAATTTAATTACTGAAATTTAGCATAATTTGAAATTTTGAAATCAAAATAAAAGTTTAATGAAGCTTTCAGTTTTGGAATGATAATATTATAATGATTATATTAATAATATAATGAATTGTTACAGTATATTATAGTGATGAAGATAACATTACATTCAATATACATATATATTTTATTTAACTTGCAAATTAACAAATAACTTTATGTATTAATGCATATTGTATTTTTTAATACTCAGTTTTAAAGTTATTTTGAATTTCTTCTAAATAACATTTTCCAGAAATTTCAGTATAAAAAGCTTATCACAAAAAATAAATCACTTGTTTGTTTGGTTTTCGTTGTTTTTTTAACATATTTTTTTATTTCTTTTAAACATTTGGATAATTAATTAATTATTTTTTTTATTTCATCACCATGTTTAACAGAATAACAGATATAACTTGAAGTTCCAAAAGCATTGAATATATTAATAGTTCATGTAATGGTTCCATAAAACAATATTCTTTTTTTACTATTTAAGTTATTCGAACATGATGTTATACAAATGATTCATTCAGTATTATAGCGAGCCATTTAAAGCAAAAATAGCATTTTTAACGCGAATTTGTAAATAAAACTGATATGGTCAAAATGCTACAGACGTTAGACGGGACTAGAGTTGTTCAAATAACACTTTTTAATTGATTCAGAGCAATTTATTTTTTATATACTGCTTTATAATGTTATCATTTCCGCTGAATCAATTTCTCTCTTTTTATCAAAGACCATTATTCCAAAGAAAATATAGCAAAAATAAATTATTGAAATACTTCTTTATTGCTTGAATGTGTTTGGAATTTGTTTAGTAGAATTTAATTATCATTCAATTTTTTTACAGACAGATATTTTTTAAAACCTTCCATTTGATGTATTAAGTCACACGATCAATTTAAAAATGTAATTTATTTTTAAAAATTTTAAAACTTTGATTTCTTTTTCAGATATATTCATTCAAAAGAAAAACCTTTCAAATGTACTGATTGCGGAAAAGGATTCTGCCAATCAAGAACACTAGCAGTTCACCGAATTCTACACATGGAAGATTCACCACACAAATGTGCTACTTGTGGCAGGACCTTCAATCAACGTAGCAATTTAAAAACTCATCTCTTAACTCACACGGACATTAAACCTTATAACTGCTCGTCGTGTGGCAAAGAATTCAGGAGAAATTGCGATCTACGACGCCACACACTCACGCACGCCTCTAGTGGCGGTTGCGAAAACAATAACAGTTCGTCATTCAGCTGTACACCAATAGATGGCACTCCTGCATCTCCCTCGAGTATCTGTGATTCTGGACTGGAGAGTGGCGATCAGGATCCAGGCTTTGATGATGACGAAGACAGTGATTCATCAACATGCGAAAATGAAATTGTGGACGTTGAAAATTAAATTAAATTAAACATGTTTTTAGTGTGATTTTGCTATGAAAAGCAAGGTTTGTGATTTGCAAAATTCCTGTAACCACATCAAATAATTTATTTGTCAGTTTTATGGCTTTTTTCATGAAAGTGGTTTAAAATGCT
Source organism: Argiope trifasciata (assembly GCA_026543055.1). Taxonomy (NCBI): domain Eukaryota; kingdom Metazoa; phylum Arthropoda; class Arachnida; order Araneae; family Araneidae; genus Argiope; species Argiope trifasciata. The sequence goes on along the minus strand of JAPMOQ010054958.1, from coordinate 143,505 downwards.
CACATCCTAGAAATTTATTTTATATGAATGTATATAATGTTTTAATTCTTGCTAAGCATTTTAATTAAATGGTTTCCTCACTTTGTTTACAACATGCTAAAGAAAAACTATAGATCTCTCGATCGAAATATAAAATTGTTTTAGTAAACACATTTCTATGTTTGTTTGTTTTTCAAATAAATTAAAATATAATATTTAAAATACAAAAATTAAATTGGAAAAAATTACTATATTCATGCATAACTATTATTGCAATTGCACATTGGAATTTGAGTTAATCAGAATTCGAAAAAATATTTCTAACTTGGAAAAATTATTTGGAAAGGTAAAATTAAGAATATTGTAACATATAATTCATAAAATACTCATTTATGTGTCCGTATAGGAAAAATTAAAATTGTAAATTCAAAGTGAAAGTATATTGCTCGATTCATCTTATCCATAAAATGTAAAAATTCAAAAAAAAATTAAGAAAGTTTTACTCTGAAGAACATTCAAAATATATCGTGGTTATGAATATAATTTAAAATGAGGTCTGCAGTAAATAATAGTAAAAAAAAGGGGTTTTATCTCAAGCAAAAGGGATAATGGAGCATTCTGTGACAATTTTGTTAAGCATATTTCCTATTTTAAAATGCATACTTAGAAAATTCTTATTTTAAAGATGGAAAGGCATTTTTTCTGTTTTATAGAAAAATTTCATTAACAAAGCTGAAAAGATCTATCTTACCACGCTATTATGTCATTAAAAAGGATATGTTTTTTTTTTTTTTTTTGACGAAATCAATTTTCTTTTTTGTTACAAGCAGACGATAATACAACAGAATATTTATATCGTTTTAAACATGTAATAATTCTCAAATGAATATATAATCATTTATAATTAAACGAATTTTTAAATTAATTTCTAAAAATAATTTTCATATAAAGGTATTAACTTTCATATGAAAATTTTCTAAAGACAAAATAGTTTTGTACAGCATAATAAAGGTTCAATATTTATTTTTTAAATACATATCTTCCTGGAAGAAAACGATATTATCTGCATCATTTTTGATTAATTGTTAAATTAATTAAAATTATAAAACTCAAATTTTAAAAAACTTAGTTTCAGCATACAGATGATAACTTTTCTTAGAAATATTAATCATGTTCTCATAAAATGCAATTATTAAATAAAATTAATATATATTCAAAATATGTTGATTAAAAGAGCTTTCCTACTTGGTAAATAAATTATTCTGAAGCAGAAGATAAATTTTTCCTAATTTATTCTATGCAAAAGCTATAATGATTTTTTAAATAAAAAATGATTTCAATTTACAAACAATAAACTTTCGGAGGAAATAATTTTAAAATTATTGAATGCATTACAAGCACACAAAATGGAATGTTTTGTTCCTCTTTTATGTTATATAAATATAAATGTTTGCAATTTTACAGTGACTAGATAAAAATAAATATGCATGACAAACGGTATCTAACCGCGTATTATCTTAGAGGGTTTTTTTTTTCCTTTTTGCTTATAAGATGTGAAATGTAATCAAAAATTAAAATGGCTCAATTCGTATAAGAATGAGTTGATTCCATACATAACAAAACGAAATTATAAAATATATTCTTAAGAAATAATTTTTATTAATTTGTGATATTAACATATTCTGTATTTATAAATTGCTGCCTATTTCCAATTTGTTAGAATGTATTACTTTTATTATCAATTTTTAAAAAAAAAGAACGAAGTTTTTCGCTTGATCATAAAGTTATTTAAGTATTGGAGATAGAAAAGAAAAAATCATTTATTCGAATTCATTTAATGATTTTTTGTTGATCTCATAACAAAATGTTTCCATTGCAAGTATTTTCTAAATTGAGTTTGAAGTTCTTGTCAAATTTAACGCTTGTATCAAAATTGAACTAAATCTTTTTATTGTATTGTGTATTTTGTAAATATAAACATTCATTTGAAGAATGATATTTATGTAGAGCAGTTTTATAATTCAAAATATAGCTGTAACATTATATGTTTTGCTGTTATTATGAACAATAAATCAATACTATATAACAATCTTGTTTTCATTTAATTTGTCCTCAAAAGAACACAACATATTAAGAGAAAAAAATGTATTGTTCGAAATTAAATTATTTTATAGAGCCTAAACATTTTAATTTTAATCCATTATAATTCAACTCCTTGAAAATCATAAACTATAAGGTATTTTGAAACTTCCACACATGTTTCAAACAATATTTTTCAAATTTTAAAAAAATTGCAATAAAAAATTAAAATTTCCCAAACAATAATTTATTTTCTATTCCAAGTTATTAAATACATAAAAAAAAATTTCAATTGCATACAGTTAATAATAAATACAATTGTGCCAAAAAATATTTTTTAAGCTGATGATAGATTACCATTTGCTATAATTAATGCATATAATTCAAATATTTAAATGCTCAACAATAAATCATAGTTCCATTATTAATTAAGAAAAGCAGACGATTCTTATCCTCCAATATAAATGAAAAATCAAAGGATAAACAAAGCGTTGTTTTCATTTAATTGAAAGAAAAATATTTGCAAGAAAAATTTTTGATTTCTTTAAATGTGTTTAAAATGTGAAGATAAACTTCCGTTTCTTGCTGAATAATATAAATTTTTAGCACTTGTTAAAAACTTCAAAGCTTTTAAATAATACAAAATTTGTAAAAATCCTATTTTTATAATATTTGTACTTTGATATTATTTATTTACCATTTATTCGATAGAAATATAAAGATTATCTATGGTTGCTTCAATATGTAATATCAAACTCTTATTTTAACATATACAAAGTATAAAGAGGCTACTGTAGTCTTCAAAAAATTCGAATACAAAATTTTGTTGAAACTCTTCATTTCAGACTTGCCTGAGTCGAAAAACATATTTTTTGCATTATGGCTATTTGTCTGTAATAATGATAATTCAAAAACGTCTTGAGGTAGACAAATGAAATGCTGTACATGATCTTTATACCAAATTTGTATATTTATCAAATTTTGAGTTGTGAATCGTTTCAAAGTACGTATTTACAAAATAGATTCAGAAAAAGTAGTAGAATCATGTCAAAGACTTGTACTATGCAACCACTTTCCATGGTGATAATAAACGCCATTCCAAATATTTGTAGCCTTATCTAATGGGGAAGGAATTAATTAGGGTATACTAGAAAGTTTCGGGAAGACCGTTTCTGCTGTCTTTTGTCTAAGTATTGAAAAGAATATATAGACAACTTATAGACAGACAGACGGGCATTTTCCAGAGATGTGTTTTTCGAACTCAAGTATGTCCAGAACTTTAAGATTTTTCAAATACTCGAGCTCGAATTCTTCAATGATTACAATATTTTCTCTTTTCTACGTATATGCAAAAATAAAAAATAAATAAAAACTGATTATATAATCAAAATTTATAGTTACTACAATTCTACTAATTGCGTTATTACTTTCTAAAATTTTTTAGGTCTGCAACCGGGTTAGAGAGAAAAGACTCAATTATGATTAATTTGTATATAATTGTATTCAAATCAATCATTGTCTTCACTCAAATTAATCGTTACTTGATCGGGTTTTTTTTTTCCTTTTCTTCATCATCATAATCATCTTGCTTTCTTCTTCTTCTATTTTCCCCTTTTCTTGTGTACATAGTATAGAGAAAATATATTAATCTGCAAAAATTTCGATCTGAAGATTTTCACTCATCTCCATGTTTTGGATCTCCCTAGGTAACTCAAAATAACTCAAAAACAACACTTTAAACTAAACGGTCGAAATTTGTCATATGGTCTTTGCACCAAATTTGTACCAAATTTTGAGTTAAATCTGTTTAGAGGATGTCAGTTTGTCTTATAAGTTAAAAAGAAACTGCTAAACGAAAGAAGATCGTAGATAGATAAGACAATTTTAACATCTCTAGTGTAAACAATAACTAAATTTTGAGCCAAATTCTGTGCGGTGTTGACCATCTGTTGGTCAGTACTTCGGAATCATGTAAATGCGATAATTTATAAATGTAATGTATTGAATATATTACATTTGGTATGGATTTTGTGTCGGCAAATGTAGTTGTATATATCGACTGAAAAAAATGCATCTCAAACACAAACTCGGTTTTCGGACACTATTAACCAAATCCCAGGGACAAATCGCCAAATACCTCTCCAAGAAAGACGTGATGGACTCAATAAAAATGCTAAATTGAAGCCAAAAGTTAATATTTCTTAGTATTGCAAGCCAATGCCATGCAAGGTGTTCTATGAAAATAATACCTTTATAAGAGAGTATGCGAGAAAATTTTGAAGAGACCTCCCACTTTCTAACCCCCCCCCCTTTGATTGTCCTCATGGCTATATTCAAATTGTGGTCTGCACTGCAGATGTTTAACTGCTGTTATTTAAAACATTTTTAAAAGGCAAATTATATTCTAGTAATTTTGTAATAATAATAATATTTCTTTTGTACATTAGCTAGCTGAATTGGAAATTCAATCCGGATATACAATTTTGATTTATATTCAATGAAATGCCATTTAAACATTTTGAGATCGATAAAATAAAAAGTAGTCAACCATTAAACAGAATTAGCATAAAATTCGATAAAGATCTTTAAAATAGAAGACCTGAACTTGGATCAAATAAAACCACCTGCCAAATTTCACCTATCTAGTCATTTTGGAAGTATAGTGTTCACAAATACGTGGTTGGATAAGCAAATATAGTGATTTTCCTTATACAGAATTTGTTTACAACTTGATACAATACTACATTTTTGGTATGAAAACCACAAAAAAAATTTCGCCACTTTTACTCTTACCAACTGTGACTTTTCATTTGCTAGGCAGATACGATTCTAAAAATGTGTTTCACTTCAGAAAGGTCGGATATATAGCGATATACTAAATTCACGGTCTCGAATTATTCGGCATGTTCAATGCTTTGTCATATGTACTTAGTACAAAGGGAAATATAATTTTTTAAAAATTAATTCCAATGAAGTAAAGAAAGAGAAATGTTAATTCTGGAGATGGATTTATTATCGTCATATCATCCATGTGCGATTATCTCAACCAGATGGCGCCACGTAAGTTTACGCCCGGAAATTCATCGCTATTTCTGCAATCTAAAATTCTAAATTTATTTATTCAACTTCTCTGAATAAAATACTTATAAGCAAAAAATACTTCTTAACTTAGTGTCTTCCTATGTGATTAATAATCACTTTTACCTGAAAATAAAATATTCTGTTTTATATAAAAAAATAATAAATTCTTGGATTAAAAAATATCACAAGGCGAATTAGTTTTTTACAAGTGGATGGAATTTTCAACTCAAAATACGAGAGTTTGTTCTCAATTAAAATATCTCTAGGTAATATCTATAAAGGTATCAACCACAGAAGCAAATTTTAAAATATTTTAAAAAGTAATCAAATGTTTAGATTTCCACTTTTAAAAAAATCCTGTATTAGAAATAAAAATGAATGGCCATGCTAAAAATCGGTCTAAATCATAATTAGTTAATTTTACTTATTTAATATAATTTTTCATAATATATATAAAATCCTACTGGATAGAATTCTAAAAAAATTTCGATTTCCGTAACGCAGGAATTTCAAGATACCAATTATTTCACTATGTTAATTAATTCAGTAAATCAGTTTTGTTTTCTGAATAAATCTACTCCATTCAGCTTTTTTCATTGACATCAGTTTTGTGAAAATGCGATAGTAAATATTCTATTTATTTTTGTTCTGGGTTGTATAATATAGTACTCAGAATTATTTTTCGAGCTTTGCAATGCTCAGTAAGGTTATTACCAATTGCAGAGTGACTGAATTCCGAATCAAACTATTGCCAGCGCCATCTATTTTGTTGGAAATGTACTAAAACTGCATTGAGCATTGTGTACTTATGAAACATTGATTTTATGAACACTAAAACACTTTGTCTATAAACAGCTAAAAGAAAATAAATTAAAATTTTATTTATTTACTAGTTGCCACAAGTTATCATCTGATTGGCTAGGAATATTGGTGATATTTGATTTCAGATAAATAGTTTAGATATAATTTCATGTTTATGATTCCGTCATATTGTCTGACATTAACGCCGTATTATTTCAATTGCCTTAGATAATGTTCTGTTAATTAATATACACACCTTTCTAATAAATATAGTCTCATAATAGTGATACTAAAATCTTAATTAACCGGATCACTGTCTTCTAAATCTTGTGATACAGTAACTTAACTTTTTTATTTGACATGTAAATTACATAGATATTAAACAAAAGATTTCTCTTTTAGTTTTCAACGAAAGAAGAAAATCACAAGCTCAAATATTTGATGGAATAATGAAAATGGTTATAATTTCATAACAACCATTTTTTGGAATTAGGGAAAAAATTTTACTATCAAAACTAGGGAGAAATTTATATTAGTATTAAAACGGTAGCACTAAAAATTTTTAAATTTTGAAACTGTATAAAGCCGTTATTTTTTAGCTATAATATTTTCAAATTTATCATGGAAAAGAGCCAAAACACAATTTTAATTTAAATTTTAAAAAAGTGCACATTTCTACTTTTCAAGATATACATGTGTCAAATTTAGTAGCTGTTGGACAAACGATCTGAAATGTACAACAACACACATAAAATATTTATTTTTATTATTTTTAGAAATCTAGATTCTAAGCTAACTTTGAAATATAGTTTTGACTTCTAGTTTAAAAAAATTTTAAAAAGAAATAGATAATAGTAAAACTGAAGATAACTATTCTCATTAACCATTAGAAGATAAACATTCTGTTTAGCACGTACTGATTGCTCTGTGAATTACCATATAACAGCATATCCAACTAAAAGTTTTAAAAATCGACTGATGTCTATCGATTATTAAAACCAATTAATTCAAATTTGTCTTTTAAATCCCGAAGTCAATTTGAACATAACAAAACATGTTTTTATTCTAGGATGCAGAGTATAGAGGAAGAATAGTAAATGTCAAAAAGTTCAAACGAGATTTTAACGAATCTACATGTTTAAATTCCTATGAGTTCGAAAGCTATATACTTTCAGAAAAATTCCATCTGTATTTCTGTTACAAAGATTACTCAAAAAGGCATTGAACTGTATGGTTGAAATTTGGTATAAGGTTTTTATAACTAATTCGCATATTTGTATTAAATTTTGAGTAAACTCTATTTGGAAGAAGTCCGTCTGTCTGGTCTTATGAATATAAATTAACATGATACTTACAAAATGAAAAGAGCTAATAAATAAAATTCCATCCATAAATTTAGCATCTAAAATGTAGACATCTTTGAAATTCTGAGCCAAATCCAATTGCGGATTGGATAAGTGTCAGTTTGTACTCTTTGAAGCATATACACGTGATAATTAAGAAGTGCAATGACTTTAATTTGGCATGGGATTTTGTGACTGCAACTGCAGTTTTGTGTCAAATTTTTGTTCCAAGCGGTTGAGAAAAATATATCTAAAACTCAATTTCGAATTTTACGTTCTATTGATCACATGCTAGGTATTAATCGTAAAATACCTTACCAAGAATCCCACGATAGAATCAGAAAAAATGTTAAATTCACGCCAAAAGTTAATATTTCATAAACATTGTAATTCTGGCTAAGGAAATTTATTAAAAGATATCCTAGAACGTTTTTGTCAGATTACTCCCACTAGTGTAAAATTCTTTTGTGTTTGAAAATTGCTAATATCTGTAAATACAATAAAAAAGTTTATGAATGTAGATTTAAAGAGCAAACATTTTCATATATTTTAATATAATATTGATCTGTTTAAAAATGCCTCCAAGAAATGGTGAAAGATATAATAGAGGAAATTAAATTTCCAAAAGCAGAAGGATTCAATGACAATGACTCATCATTCTAAATTTTTTGGACAAAAGCGAAACATATCTCCATATTAACTGTAAGGATATTCAATGAAACTTTTTGAAACATTCGTAAGGCACCTTTTTTTTATATTTAATTATTGCCATTCGATAATATGTAATTAAAATGCATGGTAGCGTTTTAAATTTGTAATAATGGTTTTTTCATTTTATAAATGAAGTTAAAACCAAAAATAATTAATTTTTACAGTAATTGTAAATTTCGCACATATTAAAGTGTCTGAAATAAATGAAAGAAATGAAAAAATGAACATAAATTTTATTCCATCACTGAACAGTAGTTAAATTTCGTAAACGTAACAAAGTAACTATAACAATAAATACAAACATTTTTTCCAGCGTATGCAAAATTAAACTAAATAATCAAACATATGTAAATAAAAAAAATATCTTGCGGAATGAAATTATTTTAGAAGTCCCCTTTTCCCGCCAAAGCCTTCGGTAGAATATATTCCAGGTCATTATTCTCTCCCGGCACTGCCTGCTCACATCCGTAAACTTGAAGCATTTTCTGCATCAGGAGTTCTTTCTCATCATCAGGAAGGAAGCTGCAGCGGATGGCATTGAAATTCTGAAGGAAAAGAAAACACTGCAGTTTAAAAAAAGATCCTTTTATATTTTTTCAGATCTTGCAAAAAAAAAAAATGTTTTCCACTAACTAAAGCGCAAGACTTACGGAAGTGAGTTAAGTGCTCGTAAAAAAAATGGCGTGGGTGTTGGAGTCAATGCTTGCGTGTTTCTTTCGAATCGAAATTAATTTGAGAAGCAGAAGGAAACTGAAGATAGGACTAGGGGATTGTACTCGTGCGCCATTAACTACTTAAATGTTTTATTTTATTTTCTATCTTATTAGATGACTTAACTCGTGAATGACTCGTTTGGCCCCGACGGGTTTACGTGCACCAGACCCACTTACTCGGCTGTTCTTTGGTGGAATCAGGCCCCGAACCTACAACCTTTTGGTTCCGAAGCTGAAACCTTACCACCAGGCCACCTTGGCCATTCTTTCTATTTTGGGTATATTTTCTTATTTTGGTTCAAGCAGAAATCTACTGAATACTTAGGGGGCGCGGCGACCTGGTGGTAAGATCTCGACTTATCAGCCGTATGGTTTCAGGTTCAAGACCCAGTTCCACCGAAGAACCATCATATAAGGGGGCTTGTTGCATTTCAAATCCCTCTGGGCCAAACGACCTCTCGATGGCGTGGAATAGAGAAAAGGGTATCTGCTCAGGTCCATCCTCGCCATTAAACCGCGGTTCAAAATTACGAGGTCCGTCCTAAAATAGCCTTAGGGCTGTTTTATAACGGGGCACTAATATAACTAAACTAATCCATTTATGCTTGACATATCTATGTATTAAAAGTATTAGGTTGGAAACTATGAAACGGGCGTTGAATGACAGTAAAACTAAACTGAAAACGCCTGTTTCATAGTTTCCAACCTAATAACTTTAATGTTGATTTATATTCGTAATGAATGGTTTATTTTTTGTTTATTACTATTGAAATTTGATAAATCAATGCACCTATGGCATACGGTCAAAACGATTAAGTTCTAAATATTTATGTTGGGGTCGTGTAAATATCATGTAGGATTACTTGTATGAACTTCTAAATTTTTATATATTTAAACTTCCATTAAAAAAATAAGAGGGAGGCTTAATCAGTAAAAATAACATCTTAGCGACTACCATACACGCTATAAAAAATCAAGTTAACCCACCAGCTGCGTATCCCGCTATTTTCGTGTGTTGGTAATCAATACATTTTCTATCGCATCCCGCATTTTTCGAAGCTTAGAGTGTTTATTTTTATTATATTATATTATATTACTAGCCGCCTTTGGCGACCAGCTGGTTCGCCATGAGTAATGCGTTCTAAAATTTCCAATTAAATCATATATTTTTTAGCCAAAATGTAAGAAATAGTTTAAGTTAAAAGATTCAGTTATTGGTAGTTAAAGAGTCGGTAACTTTATTCGGAAAAGCTTTTTGAGTTTATTGCTCAAATAATTTATCAATTATGCTTCCAAAATAATAAAAATGTTTTTTTCGGTGATATTGCCAAAATGTTAAATATGTTTTTTAAAGAAAGCGAAAAAGGGAAAAAATTATTGAATTAATGGTACAGATATTGCAAACGATTATAGAAATATGCCATTAAGTCGGGATTTCAATGCATATCCTGTCTAAATTCAATCAGGTTTACTGTAAATAAAGATAATTTATGGAATTAATGATATAAATATTGCAAACAATTTCTTGAATCCTTTGCTTTGCATTTATTTTTATAGAAGATATCACATTTTATATTTATGTTATTTTATCCAGTCACGTGCTGAAAGTTGTATTTCTTTAGACTTGATTTACGATGATAGTTGTTTTTTCATTTGAACTTCCGGCATTGTTTTATTTTATTTTATCCAGTCACGTGCTAAAAAACATGGTTAAAATATTTCTTTAAAAATTCGTTAAAAATAGAAGTATTGAGTTATACATTAAAACACTGATACCATTAGAAAGCTAATTTTTTTATCTTTAAATTGATGTATTTGTCCGATAATAATTTCGGAAGTTATAGCGGAAAAACTTCAAAATTTCGCTTAAATTTTAATTAATTCAAATTCGAATTAAAAATTCAAAAAAAGGGCTCCGAGGTGCACATTCCTGACCTCCAAGGTATAAATGTACCAAATTTAGTAGCTGTAGGTCCAACGGTCTGGCCTGTAGAGCGCCAACACACACACACGCACACACACACATTGAGCTTTATTATAAGTATAGATTATCGCGGCCATATAGTGTCAGTTCACATTCGTTGAAAAATATTTGAATTTGTAATGTAAACATCGCATCTAATTAGTGATTTTTAAGAATTGCGCAGCAAGTTAAGCACTTTTAATATGGTAGAATGCATTGCATTGGTCCCAATAACCAATAAGCTTTGATATTTTTTTTGAGACATCAGACTCGTTATAACTAAATGAAGTAGAAATTTATAATACCTGATTGTTGCTAAAAATTTATGCCAAAATACCTGAAGGTTAAAATTTTTTTAAAGCAACACGTGTTTAGATCTAATCACAGTAAGACTGAAGAAAATTAACATTAGTTCAAGTTTTGCTTTTGGCAAAGCCGTGGCATGTTCAGGAGGATTCTACATTATAATCCAAATAAAATTAAATTATATTTATTATTCATATTTTATGCATCTAGATTGCAAATATTCATTTATTCCCATTAACTTATAATAGCTGCAACTTAGGATTATTTGGAAAAGAAAATAAAACTGAAAACTGAATAAATCGAAATAACAAATTTCTTTACAAATAATACATTTAAGAAAAAAAAATATTGCTCGTTAAAAAATAATCGTTTTAAAAAGTTAATTTTTTTAATTAGAAATTTAAGGAAAAAAAATCATTACTGTTAGTTTTTAAAAATCGTTTTAAAAAATCTAATTTTTTTTAAAAATTAGACATTTAAAGAAGAAAAACTATTACTTTTTAGTTTTTAAAAATCGTTTAGAAAAACCTAATTTTTTTTTAAAAAATTAGACATTTAAGGAAAAAAACTATTACTTTCAAGTTTTTAAAAATCGTTTGGAAAAACCTAATTTTTTTTTAAATTGAAATTTAACCAAGCATAATCTAATTTTTCGAAAAGTCTAAGTCTTTGGTTCGGTTTAATCTTACGGGATTTCGAATTGCGGTTGTTCGTGCAACTGATATTCTCATTTTAATATACATAAAAAATTATGTTGCATGCGATAAGAGAATTCTGCGTTATCATAATATTTTATGTAAAAGCAAAGACTCATAAAATTAAAAATACGAAAATATTTTCACTCCAATAAATCTAGGCATAACAACGGGTATAAATAAAAAAGAAATTTTTCTTAATCTTACCGCTCTCGCAAAATGGACGTCTTTCAAGCCAAATCCACGCAGGAAGTCGTATTCTTGGTCCAGAGTTTTCTGTATGATTGTGGGATCGTCTCTGCTGATGGAGAAGTTCGCATTGTCTTCGGCAAATCTACGCATGCAAAAATGCAGAATATATAATCATTTTTCACTTTTCTTTGGGCTCGTAACATTAACTATTTTAAGTTAAACCAGATGCCATAAAAATTTTACCTGACCATATCAGTAAGTTTTTGAAAGTTTTAATTTCTGATGAAAATAAAAAGGACTTGCAACAATTATTCTCAAGATTCCAGTAAAATAGTCTTAGTATTTTTTGTTAATTTTACTTGTGTCTCACACCACTGATTATTTTTAACTAAGTTTTCTGTTAAAACCAAAAGTATTAACTATCCTGATTTATTTATACATGTCTGAATTCTTCACCAAATTCTTCTCTTTTTTCACTCACTACTCAGCGCTCAATAAGGACATATAAAAGTAGCTTCAGAAATTTCGAATTAAAATCACTACTTTCCTCAATTGTGTTTTCTTTATATTATAAAGTAATATTTAAATCAGCTAAGGTGATTTCCCCAACATTTTCTTCTAAACTCTGTAATAAAGATGTTATCCTAAAGAACACCTTGCATGGCTTTGTCGCACAATCGTTACAAAATATTAACCTTTGGTGCGAATTTAGTATTTATACTGAATATATCATATCATGCTTGGTGAGTTATCTGGTGATTAAACCTTGACATGTGATTAATACTATTCGGAAATAGAGTTTCTTTTTGAGACTATTTTTCCCAACGGATTGAGACAAAAAATTTGGCACAAAACTGCAAAATTGTCTATTAAATTCGATAAATTTAAGTCATTGTTACTTTGAGAGTTATCCTACATGCATGTTTCCAAAATACAGAATGACAGGCGGTCAATTCCTGGTTGGAATCAAATCAAAATTTGATAAGTGTCAAAATCATAGATGTTAGTTCTATGTACTGAATTTTATTAGTTTGGCTCTCTTTGTTTCGTAACTATCGGCGGGACAGGCGATCTTCCTCTGAACAGATTTCACACGCAAATTTGTTAGAAAAATGCAAATTCGGTGTAAAGACAGTATACTAAATTTCACTCGTCTAGTTCAAAGAGTTTTTGAGTTATCTTTGTCACAGACAAACAGACAGACGACGGACATTTTCCAAAATGTGTTTTCTGAATTCTGGTAAGTCTAATGAGATGGTTAAGGACAAAAGAATTTTCAGTATGAGAAATGTGCAAAAAGAAATGGTTACTATATTCAGAAATTTTGACAACGAAGTTTCAAAGAATCTGTACCATTCGGTTCTCTCTTAGCCAGGGTGAAAAAGCATTTTTTTTTTCAATTATATCATTCCGTTTGAACCATAAATTAGAAATACTTTATAAATTTTCAATGAAATTTCGTAAGTGATCCTAACAAACAAATTTGTAGACTAAACAAGTTTTGAATGTAATCCATTTAGAGGAAGTTTGTCTATTTGTCTGTCCAAGCGCAACTGGTCACAATACTCATAAGTCTTTAAAAAGCTTTATGGAAGCCACACGTGGCTATTCCTATCCACCCGAGGGCACACGTAAAGATTTGAATGAATAGACGACTACAACAGCAATACTGGCGAGAACTGTGATTGAATACTAAAGGCTATCACCATCCATGGTACAGCTCTTGTCACATACTCTCTAAGGGAGGTTTCTAACCACCATCCCTTGTCCCCACCTTTTTCTGTACTTACCAAGGAGGAGAGAGCCATCTACTAAACTGCAAGCTTCTCATTTTCAACTATGAGATCCCCTCTCAATGAGAGAAAGGTATATGAAACAATGATTGAATTCTAAGGGCTGTTACCAGCCATGGTACAGCTCTTTCCTTGGTAAGTAAATCCTGTCATAGATCGAAAGTATCCGATCCCTCCCCCCCCCCCATTTTCTTTACCTAACATACCATTCAGTGGGAGAAAGTTTAGAGAGGGGAAAATTTGGCACACATTTTTAACATCAATCAACAAACCAAGTCCTTCGATAGATTCGTTATTTATAAATTTGCATGCATGGATTCTATAATGGAATGATTTAGATAAATGAAATTTGATATGCAATCTTGTTTCTTAAAATTATAACTGTGAGGGAAATTAGAGTTTAAATGGTAGAAGAAAAAGGGCATTCAAAATGCATATTCGTCATTATATTACAAAACGCAAACTCCCATGTACATTACTCTGGAAATAAAAATCTAAGCCCTTGGGGACCACCCAAAATCCATAATTTTTATGAAGTGGAAGAGGATTCTATTCATCTATTCAACAAAGGGTGACTTATAAAAATGAATTTTGTTCATTCTATTAGGGAAACATCTACTCAAGAAAGAAAGAAATTAAAGCGACTCGTTATTTTTTCATGTAAACACATGATCAGCTTTCTATCATTCATAACAAATATGTAGAGAATAATAATTACTATAAAAAAAGAGTTTAGTCGCTCCAAAACTGTTTCACATGTTTTTAGATATCATTACAAATTTGCTATTTTGCTTCCCAGCATGGTTAGTTAAAAATCCCTGGAAAGACTATTTTAAGATCAGCTCTGTTTGATACTGTTCGGGGGCTGAATCAGTGATCCCAGAGTTTGGTGACAAATTTGGCAACCCCTTGGCGACTTCGCGATGAATTTGGTGACTATGGTGACAAAATATATATTGCTGGAAACTTCCAGAATTACAGCGATAACGCCAGTAGGAACCGAGATATGCTTGGTTGTTTCAGAACTTTCACTGCCCGTCACCGGGGAACTAAAATAGGCCAGATACCTCAAGCTAAAGTCAGTCGTGAAATGAGTCGTGAATTGAATCTTGTTGAAAGAGTCTAGTACGAATTGTTGGATCAGTCTAGAGATGAGCAAGCGCTGTGCAGAGCTCTGGCTATTGCTGAATTAAGCTGTGTGCTAAGTCCTAGTGTTTATTGTGGAAGCAGTATCGGGTAGTGTGGGGAGTAACCAGTCGCGTAGTAGTGAGTTGGCAGCTAGATACAGCTAAAACAATGAAACTGTGGAGAATTGCAGTCATTTCTACAGAGACCGTAGACAGTAGCTATGAAGGTATCCATCCTTCGCTGAATTATGTCTGACCGTTTTGTGAGCTGTGGATGTTATTACTATCTATTACTAGTTGCGATCTACTGCTTTAAGTATTGTGTTGCTATGAGTTGCCAGTGTTCATCTCGGTTGTATATCTGTTGTCCATGCATCCTTGCCTTGGTGTTTAATAAAAATCGTCGGCATTCGTTATTTTGTTTTTACACGCAAGCAAACGTGATAGTAACTTAGCAAGTCAAATAGATGAAATTCGTTTCGCAATTTCAGCATATAAAGTGTAAATTTCTAACTCATTTTGAACCAAATATGCCAAAGGGCAGACAGTCTATCAGTTAGATAGTCTGAAACAATTAGGTGGGGTGGTCAGCTGTTTGCAAGAAGTGTGAACAAGTCTATCAGTCTGTGCTTTCCATTGCATTTAACTTTCCTTTGCATTAACATCCTTTGCATTTCCTTTGCATTTTTTTCCAGTCATTTAAATTAACGGAATTTGTTATGTTAACATGTATCTAGAATTGTAGTTCTGTGTCAGATTGTGGTTTAAATCCGTAGAAAAAAGTATTAATTATTTATTCAATTCTTTGATAGTTTTTTAATAAAAATGACCATCAAAAATGCAGACGAATGCAGGCTATATTTATGCCAAAGATAGATTATTCTTTTAAAAATTATGTGGTTCTTTTCAGAAACAGCCAACATTTGTATGCTAAACCCATATACAAAATTCATCTGTCTTGCACATTATATTTTATAATTATTATATTTACTTTTCGGACTACTAGACTTCCACTGAATGGATCCCGTTCATAGCTTTATAGAAATCTACAAGTCTGGTTTTAAGTACATATACTAAATTTTATCTTCCAAGCTGAAACCGTGTTTGATAATCGCGCCCACAGACAGACACATAATTCCAATCGTATATTTTTTGGCGGGGCTCAGAAAGTTCTCAAATGCTGAGATCCTTCAAAATCTCGAGTTCGAATCATTTAATGATTACAATAGTTTCTTTCTGTGCATTTCACAATAATGAAATCTAAAACACCGATATTTGTCATTCTCTAAACATCTTCAAGAAATACGTTACCTGACAATGGGATGCTTTGCGTCTGTCAAAGGCACCGATCCTGTGAGGACGCTGGAATAGGGGCAGGCCTCGAAGTGAATTTCTTGTTCCAAGCACTCGGCATAGAGATCAGGGTCGTCCACCACGTGATAGCCGTGTCCTATTCTTTCGGCGAGCATTTCATTCACGGCCTTGCTAACATTTTCGGCAGGACCGGCCTCTCCAGCATGGGCCGTGCGATGGATACCTTGGCGTTCCGCTGCCTGTAGTAAACAGCAGAATGAATCGAAAGATAAAATGATAATAGTGTATCTAAATCTACATATTGAAATAAAAAATATTTGAAAATTAAAGTACTAAAGCCAGGTCCAGCGGTCTGATTTTATCAACTTTTATTTTAAAATAACTTCCTTCCTCTTCATTTTTTAATTAAAAAAAAAGAAATAATGGGAATAATAAGGTGGAAAATTGAACATAAATGAAATCTGATATTATTAAAAAGATCCTTTTTTGAGATTTAAGATAATACAAGTATTATTTTTGATCAATAATAGTTTTTGAAGACATGATCATCATTTTCCCCAGGGAAAATCGATACAATTCCTTACATAGTGACAGTTAAGCCTACTTTTGAAGTCAATTAAACTTTCTGTTTGACATCTATTTCTCGTTTTTTTTTTTTTTTTTTTTTTTTTACTGGATGGAGTTTTGAAGACATAGCGAACCTCCCTCAGAACTTTTCTAATAATAATCTGTTGCTCTACCATCTTGCTAAATGTTGAATTAAGTGAAGTTGTAAAAACATTTTGAGCTCAATTAAACTTTCTGTTTGGCATCTATCTCTCTACTTTCTTTTTTGCACCTTAAGGTGATTTTTTTTGAATGGAATTTGGATGAAATAGAGAGCTTTCTCCAATGCATTTCGGATAATAATCTGTTGTTTCATCATTTTACTAAATATTAAATTAAGTGCAGCTGTAAAAACACTCAATGAAGCAATCTGAAATATTCTTAGCAGTTTGTTTATTTTTAACTATTGCGGTTCAGCAGTAAGTAATAAAAGCAATTTCTATGCCACTTATGTTAGAATATTATATGAATAGATTTTAAATTAGAAAAATATCGATAGATACACATTTAGGCGATGAATAATAATCCATATGCTTCTTAATTTAATGAAACACGCAACTGTAGATTTATGTAACAAAAATCATATTAAAACAAGTCATCTGTTTCTTAATTCTCACCCTGAAAACGGACACTATTTCCGGCGCTGCCAGGCCGGTGGCTTCGTCCCCGGCGACATCGATTCCGACAACTCCACAGTTCTGAAACTCGAGGCAAAGTTCAAGGATGTCATTAGACCATTCTGAAAGTAATAAAAAGCCCATTAACGGCGCGAAAAACAACACGCAACGAGAACTTTTTATGTCATGGAAAAAGAAATCGATCGTCCACCATCCTTATTGTGAATTTTCGTGAAACCCTTCGAATAAAAATCATCAGGAAAATTATATAACCCTCAAACACTGATGACCGGCACGTGTCTTCCCACCAATTTTGTGTTATAAAAAAAAACTGCATGCAGGTAAAAAACATTTCTTGCCTATAAAGTAAAATCTCAATTATCTAAATGAAAATTTCTGAGATTGGATAAATAAAAATACAAGGGGTGTTTAAATGAAAAGATATGAACCAACATTGTGGGTATAAATGAAGTCTTTATTCAAAGAATACATCATAGTACTGAGCACAACGATCCCTTTAATCAACGAACCGAAGGATTTCTTACTCCCAGAATTCCTATTGCCATGACTCTGTCCCCCCCCCAATGTCCTTGAGTTCACCGTCCAAAGTTGAATTCCTCGAACACAAAAGAACTGTTAAATCTGATGTGTACTCTCAGGCACTCCAAAGGCAATGAAGGCACATCAAAACCAAAAACGGCTTCTTGTGAAGGGTGTGGTTTTGCTCCATGAAAACGTGCATCCACATGTCTCCAGGGTCACATACTCGCGGAATTGACCAAGTTCAAGTGGAAGCAACTAAACCGTTCGTCCTATAGCCTGGACATGTCACCCTGCGATTTTCATGAGTTAGGTCCCCTGAAAAAATATCTGAAAAGAAAGAGCTTCAAATCTGACGGTGAACTCAAGGACTGGTTCTCGTCATGGGCACATGAATTCAGGGAACAAGAAATCCTTAAGAGCGTTGATCAATGGGATCGTTGTGCTCAGATATATGATGTATACTTCCTTTACACCCACAATATCGTTTCGTACCTTTTCCTTGGAATGCCCCTTGTAGCGGATAACAGGGAAAGGTATAAAAGAAAATTCAATAAAAAGAAGGTCTAAATCAAAATTTTCTGACCAACTTAATATTATTCATAAAATAAAGCAATTAAAATCAATCAGCCGTAGTGAACATGCCCCCCCCCTCTTCTAAGCATATTAAGAAGCAGAGGATATGGCCTCGAAGGTCCCCACAAAATCCGTAATCTTATCTCTACCCCGGCCTTTTTGTTGGTATAGCTGTATACCAAATGTCGTCACCCTTTTTGTGTATTTGATGTATCGTTTTTCTATGCATGTTGTCAAGCAAACTTTTTTTCGTCATATTTCTATAAATTTTCTGCAACAAAATTGGCAATAAGAGCAAAACCAAATTCCATCGTTCTAGTCCAAAGAGTTGTTGAGTTTTCATGTTCAAACAGAGGCCGACATAATTCGAAAAATAAATTATGTTTTCAAACTCATGGAGACCTTAAGCAAGCAGATTCGTCAAAAGTTCGTGTTCGAATTTTTGTACTGATTACAATATTTTCTGCTTGTATAACTTTATATGCGAGAAAATAAAAAAGTGAAGTTATTTCAAAGAAAACTAACTTGATTTTGGAAAGGAAAATAATAGTTTGATAGATATCTTGCTATATAATGCTATGTCATGAAATTCATCACGGCCGTAGTTGCAACTGAAACTTCTCATTACTGTTCAGTAAAAGTAAAGATATCTTGAGTAATACTTAGATTATTATAATTTTTAATCCTAATTCTAAATTAGTTCACCTAATAGATTAAGTGTCATCCCTTTTGAATTCTTATAATTTATTTATTAAAAAAAAAAAAAAAAAAAAAAAAAAAAAAAAA
>JAPMOQ010054958.1:108685-124183 GCA_026543055.1 Argiope trifasciata | reverse complement strand
ACATTTATAAGGTTAAGTCATTATGTGATTGGTTAGAACACGAAAATTTATACAGTCCAATGTTATTTCTCTTATATCTCATAAAATATCAAATCATGCAAAACCACGAATGTTTTGCGAGACAACGACGAACAATAATTACAAAATATTAATTTTAGGCTTGTATTTAGGATTTTTACTGAAACTATTAAAATTTTTGTTTTTGAGACACGTTTTTCACTAACGATTGGAACAAAAATTTAAGACAAAACTGCACTTTTAGTCTTGTAATCCCATAACAAATCTGATATAATTAAGTCACTGCATTTTTGAATTATCATTAACATGTTTCTGATACAGACCGATGGACGGTCAACCCATTTCTGGTTATAGCTGAAACTTTTGGCAAGAGTCTATACTACAGATGTTAAATCTTGTCACTGAATCTTATCTATCTTGCTCTCTTCGTTTTGTAGATATGGAGTTAAAATATATTCAATCAGTCGGACAGACAACTTCCACTGTACCGAGTTTGATCAAAATTGGACAAATCTACAAATTCGATTTAGAGACCATATATCAATTTTATTCTTCTAGCTAAATATCGCAGACAGATGGATATTTCCTTAAAGTGCGTTTTTCGAACTCAGGGTGGAATAAAAAGTTGATATTCGTCAGAATATTGAGTTCGAATTTTTTGGCGATTGCTAAATCTTTAAGCAAAAAGGCAATGAAAGATAAATTAAATTTAGTGGGTGATTTTTCAATAAAACGTAACAGCTTGCATTAAATTTTGATATTCAAAATGCAAATCCGATTTTCTTAGTTGACTTTCGGATTTTTCAGTTCCAGTTTTTATGTCCTGATCGTTCAGTGGTACCTGGGTGGTAGATTGTACGCAAGAAGTGCTTTGGTTATGTGTCTTACATATACATACTCTAATTAAGAGAAATGAAAAGAACACGTTGTTCATTTGGTTTGTTAAAATGAAAATACCTAACATGGTTAGCATTGCAGACTATTTAGTCTATTTGTTCTACTTGTTTATGGGCCGCGGTAGCCTGGTTGGTACAGCGTCAGTCTCGTAACCGAAAGGTAGCGAGTTCTGTTCTTGTCTGGGCCAAAGACCGCCGTGTTGGCTAACGGCAGTTGGGGCACGTTAAATAGGTCGTGACTGCCTCCAAGTTCCCATAACAAATTATACCTCTGGGGGTACTGAATCAGGGATGAGTCAGTCTCTAAATTCTGACTTGCAGATGGATAAATGAGTTCGACCACCTCCTAAAACGGGTTGTGTCGTGCGTGTTCGAGCAAAGTCGTACTTTCACCTTAACGGTGCCCGTTAACAACGAAAGGCGCACACCTCTTTCTTAATTCGAAAGAGCTCCACTCATTCGGACTTGGTATGACCAAATAGCATTAGACCCACCCACCACCACTTGTTTATATTTGTTCTATTAAGAACATGACACTCGCCTGGATTCGCTCTGAAACAGCACAATATGCTTCTGACGGTGATCTTAAAATCTACAGATCCTCTGGCAAGACCCCGATTCACGCACATCACCACCTCCCTCGGAGAAAGGTTTCTTGATGGTGTCTTGTCGGGACTGCAAGAAGAGGAGAAAAGGTGCGGGCAGTACCGGACCTCTGAGTAGAGCACCCCTTGCTTGGCAGCATCCTCGCAAAATTCGTAAGCCACTCTTTCAATGGCCACTGCATCGCCGCTGAAAGAGTAAATAAATATCATTGTTTTTCATAAAATTTATATTAAAATTTTTTTAATAAAAAAAAAGTTAGCTTCAGCAACGTTTCATTGTGTCTTGTAAAGGGCCTTTTTAGGTAGTACACTTTAATATATATATTTTTAACGCAATGTTTAAAGGTTGTTTGATCCCAAAAATTACTCAAAACGTTTTATAAGGCAGGGCTTTGGACTTTCAATGACCAGATTTTGTCGTAGATTTATAGTTTGAATGGTACAGAATCATTAAGAAGCTTATTACAAAATTTGAATTAAAAAACAATTGAAATATTAAAGGGTTTAATGGAATAATTTGGGTGTACAGGGTGATTATAATTAAAGTTTAAGTTTCAAAATGCTATAAAAAAGAACCACAGATCAGAATGGCATCAAATTTGAACGGCATGTTACTGAAGAAGACGGAAATGGCAGAAGAAGAATTTAGTTTCCAATTTTAGGAACAGATGGCGCAGTAAGCAACGGATGTAAATTAAAGTACCTGACGTGTGCACGACATATTTCAGTGTTATAAAACAGCCAGGTACACAGCTGTTCCTCATTCCGCGCCTCAGACGTTCGCCATGGGTATCTCACTGAAGGACCGCGCTCTGCTGGTAAAGCTGTATTAGAAGAACGATGATTGTGTACGAGTATCTCTGCAAAAGTTCAGGACACTTAAGGGTATACAAGAAGGCAAGGATCCAATGAGTTTCATAGTCTGAAGAAAGTGATGGAAAAAAACGATAGGTTCGTTTAAGGTGCAATCTGGTAGAGGGAGAAAACTATTGCATTCGACGGTAGTTGAAAAAGTGGTTACAGGAGGGTTCAGCTGGTGGTGTGCAACGGCGCAGTGCAAGAGGAATTGCCCGAACATAAGACAGGCCTACGATCACGATGCTGAAAATTGTACGAAATATCCTGCAATGCTATCCGTACAAAATTGGCCATGTGCAGAAGTTGCTTCCGTCTGACCTACCAGCAGGAGAGACGTTTGTGTTAGAATTTCTTGCTCGCATGGAAGTGAATAATGAATGGCCGTGGAAAATTTTGTGGACAGTTGAAGCCCACTTCCATCTGATAGGATATGTCAATACTCGGAATTGTCGAATATGGGCAACTGAAAATCCACCGGCAACGCACTCCGTCTATATATGTCTACAATATAGATGTTAAATCTGTGAACTGAATCTTATCCATCTAGCTCTCTTCGTTTTGTAGTTATAGTATTAAATTATATTTGAACAGCCGAATAGACGAATTTCCTTTTAATAGATTTTGCTCAAAATTTGATAGAAATCTGCAAGCTCAGTCTGAAGTCCATACGCCGAATTTCAATCATCTAACCTAAAGCGTTTTTGAGTTATCTTTGTCACAAAAAGACAGACAGACATTTTCCCAAAATATATTATTCGAATTCGGCAGAACACTAAAACGAGGAGATTCGCCGAAATTATGAGTCTACATTTTTTGACAGTTATTATATTTTTTATATTATGTATACAACAGAGTTATAAAAGCAATTGTATATTTGAAAAAGTCTTGAAAATATCTAGAAATAGTTATAAATAGTTAATATTTTAAACATGTGCAGAAATTTGAAAATTGTGCGGAACTAGAGGGAGTGGTCTCACCCAAACTTTCTCCCATTCTTTTCAATAAACTTATCATGTCACAGAATACTTTGCATGACACTGGCAAACTATATTTAAGAAATGTTAACATTTGGAGGGAATTTAATACTTTTACTAGTATAGTATCCTAATATTGATTGTAGAATTTTAATAGTATCTGAAAACTGGATTTGCGCATCAATTACATTTCTCACAATCGATTGAAACAAAAATTTAACCCAAAATAACACTTGTATATTCAGCGTCAAATCTCACAATAAATTTGATGACGTATTTAAATAATTCTACTTCTGAGTTATCGCATTTAAATTTTTCTAACAGTACAGACAGACAGACATTCAACTCCTTGTTAGATGTGACTTGAAATTCAATAAATGTATGGATTATAAATGTTAATTCTTCATACCAAATTTTTCCCTCTAGCTCTCTTCGTTTTGTAGTTATCGTGTTAATTTATATTCGAACAGCCGGACAGACTTCCGTGGTATTAATTTTGCTCAAGTGACGTAGAAATCAACAAATTTTAAATAGACAGTTTAACAAATTTCATCCATTTAATTAAAAAGTTTTTTTAATTATCTTTGTCTTAG
Source organism: Argiope trifasciata (assembly GCA_026543055.1). NCBI lineage: Eukaryota > Metazoa > Arthropoda > Arachnida > Araneae > Araneidae > Argiope > Argiope trifasciata. Next base: position 120,239 of record JAPMOQ010054958.1, on the reverse strand, counting down.
TCATAATTCCAAAAATGTTTTATTCGAATTCAAAGAGGTCTGATACGTGGACATTCATCAAAAATGTCTCCGAATTTTTTGACATAACTATACTTTTCTTATAATATGTATGCAAGAAAATAAAAAAAGGGACCAAATGTCGTTAAGAATACAGCAGTCAATATATACAAAAACACCAATATAAATATTTTCAAAGGTACTTTTCCGTTATACGACAGCAACGAAAAACTCTCCAAAAGGTCACCAAAAATTCAAAATTACGTAAAATTTAATGTTCAAATTCGTCAAATTCACGTCAATCATATGGCAGCTTTGTTCGTGTTTTGTTTACATTGGCGACATTCGTTTTGCCATTCGCTTCACTTGGCGACTTGACTCACGTTTGGTCCACATTGCCGACATCTTGCCCCCGTATAACGGAAAAATACCTAGTGAAAAAATCAAACTGACTTACGCAATGACAGGTGAGAAGATGGAGAAAGGTTTTAAAAAATCAGCTAAGCATGATGGTGATTTTATACTGCAAACGTCAAATAAGTCCTCTAAACTTTTAACATCAAGGTGCATTCCTTTCTTCCTAAATGAGAAACAAGAATTCATTAAATGGAACAACATACTGCTTTTAACACATCATGTGCTGGAGTCCTGGCATAGCGAGTCTTCCTCGTGATCTGGGTGTACCGGGTTCGAGTCCCGTTTCGGATATGGTTGTTACTCTGTGTTCTATCTGTGAGTAGTGTAAATGTGCCCCCCTGTAAAAAAGGGTTGAGCAACTGAATGTGAAGCATTAAGTAGTTAAGTCGTACTCTTGGCCCTAGTTGGCATTACTGGAAAAACAAGTGACGCTAATTTAGGCTTAATTCGCAAACAGCTTTCGGTCGGTGGACTTGTTTAGTGCCGTGGGCTACAACACGTTATGTTTTACTTACACATAAACAAAACAGATGCAAGGCTATTAAAATAACGCTTCCTTGCTTTCTCCCACAGTTTATTATTATCATGTGAGAACGTAATCCTTTTTTCATTAGAAGTTTTAGAATAATTGAAGGTAATAAATGATTGAACCTCGAAATCGCGTAGGCAATATCAACATCTTTTAATCGCATATATATTTTTTACCTGCTTTTACCAGAATTGCAATATTTAAAAAGTTTTGTTGAGGAAATCATGAACGAGAAATTGCTTGTTAGATATTTAACTGAAATTTTTTTCAGTTAAAAAATTCGCTCACTTTATCAATAAAATTGATTCAGTATTGCCACCTAACATCGATCCATTACATCTTATCTCTCAAATGGAAACTTTAAATTATAGATTTAGATATGACCTTAAATACAAGCATATTCTAATTGGTTAGCTATACGCCCAAAACTCAAATTTAAAATATGGATAGAATTGCCGAAATCGGTTCAGTTGTTGAGGTTGGGAATTGTGGCAAGGTTTTATTTTATGATATTTCTTCAAAATGAATAGTAAGCGACCTTTGATAACATATCAAAACGTCATTAGCTATGAACATGAAAATGAAATTTGCTAAATGAAATTTTAAAAAATTAATTTAATTGGTTCTATGATTAGGGTTGTAGTGTTTGTCGAGGCTTTTTTCGCAGAGAAGTATAGTAAAATAAAATATTTCAGATTTCTCTTGAAATGGAGGGCAGACAGTTGACGGTTGATTACTTATCTAGGGATTATAAACTTTCATATAATAAGAAAATTGTTGAAATCGGTGCAATGATTGAAAATAGGAGAATAAATCTTTAATTTGGTTTAAGATGTTTATGGGAGATCGTGATGTGATATCTGGTTATATTGCTTCGAGAAAAATGTAAATACAATTTTAAAATTTTGCAAATTATTCATATATTTAGATATTTAAATGCCCTCCTGGCATAGGGGTAGGCCGTCTTTTTTTTTTTTTTTTTTTTTTTTTTTTGAGCCAGTTTAAACATCATTTATTTTAATATGATGTTTATAGATGCTTATAGATTGGCATCAAATCTGTAAATTATATATATATATATATGGTTTAAATTTTCAATAGTTAATAAAATACTTTTTATTCATCAACTCAAGTTCAAATAGAAGTTTTTTTTAACTTGTAGTGGATAACATCTGATTTAATGTATTTTTAATATTAATTCATTGATTAAATTTAATTAATTTTTATACTTTAAATAGAGTTTTAGCAGTTTGTGATGAGAACTGAAATCAACAAGAAGTAGCACGATCGTTAAAATGCGAGGATTTCAGTATTTTTCTCGTGAAGGTGAAGAATGCGAGTCAAATTCTTACGAAAATCAAAATTTTTGATACTTAATAATTTTTTGATCATTATTTAATCAAAAGAAACTGAAATAAAAATTTCCTTTGTTGACCTAAGTAGGATTTGAATATATTTAAAATTGTATTACTTGATTTTTATGTGAATTAGTGCTGTAAACCCAACTATGTGTAGAATAAAATGGTTGATGCAATCAATTCAGAAAAAGACAATACAGATTAATATAATCTGAAGCTTTTTCAACTATTTTTCAAACTAGACTTCAAAATTTAATAGGATTCTTTTAATACGTTGGAAAAGAGTTTTAAAAAAATCAAAATCCTATTTTAAGATATGTTAGCCCATCTTTTGCACATGAAAGTAAGATTACATTCTTTATAAGAAACATCGTGGCTGTAATTTGTAATACCAGTATCAAACTGAATGAAAAGCGCGTAGTATTTTCAGCACGCGCAGAGTTCTCCAGCTCAGCTTCCGATGAAGAGTTTACTCCTATTTTCCTCCGAAACCTATCCCGTCTTGACGATGAGCTACACCCTTCAGGGACAGCTCAAAATAGCCACAATTGTCTCATTTGTTTCCCGTCTTTTTATCCGTTACGCAATACGAAGCCGGGGAACGAAAATTAAAAAGTGATCCACTGCTTTTCGATGACACAAGCATTTAGTTCTTGGACTACTTCCCTATCTAATGGGATGATAAGCAACAGTTTCCGTTCGCCGCTCGCAGTGGGACAAGGCTGTCACTTCTTTAAACATTGTTGGATCGTATCGCTTTTGTTTTCCGTTGTAAAAATTAGTAACCAGTTATCGGATTGTTATTAATATGCGGTATGTTATTTGTGGGTTATCTAGGTGAAAACTGTTCTAAAAAGAAACAATATCATTTTACAGAATTTAATCACGTGACTAGTCACATTTTTACCGGCATGAAAATACAGCTGAAATGCCGACAAAGGTTTAAATATTCGAATCTCTAGTCCAAAATATCGAATCATAATTATGTTTCAAATTTTATTCGTTTGACATCATTTTATTTTTTATAAATATTATTTTAATCGTATAAATCACGTGATGAATATATGATAAATCAAGTAAGTTTGAAGATTCGAATTTCTCGCCCAAAATATCGAATAAATATTATAATCCAAGTTATTATCGTTTATCATTTTATTTTGTAAAAATATTCTTAATCATACAGATCACGTGCAAGCAGAAAATATAACAAATATTGCCAAAATTTTTCTGAATATGTGATAAATCAAGTAATAAAAACAAACAAAAAATATTTTTGCATAATATAGTTAAAAAACTTTTTAATTTGTTAAAATTTGAGAAAAAATATATTGTTTTAAAATTTATTGCTTAAAACTATTTTTTGGAATTTTAAAATTGTGTGAAGTAACATATCCCAAAGTCATTGGGAAAAAAATTAAAACTTTGAATATTTTTAAATAAAAATCTAATTAAAAATTTTGAGATAAAAATTATCTTAATGAACTCTAATTGATCAAGAAATAACTGTAGGCTGAATTTTATAAATCAAAGTCGAGCTGTCTGTTCTACGGAACGTTTTGAAGGGAATTTTTATCATGTTATATCCCACATGCCACAATTTACCAACAAATTCATTATATCAAGGGATAAATATTATCGTTTTAAAAGGATATAAATATCAGAAGAAAGGAATGTTTAATCATTTGTAATACTAATTAATTTAGAACCATCGCAATTAATTTAGAAATTAGATTTAATCGCCCTCATTATCAAGCTATCTACCTATCTACCCTTTAAATACTTTTAAAAATAGAACAGTTGTAAGAATAAAACGCTCGAAAGGGATTTTTCATAGTATTTTTTTCTTTATTGTACCATTTAAGAATAATAAATAAGTGAAAAAGACCTAATCGTTATATTTAACTACTTAACATTGCATCGTTTAATATATCATACTTATAAATACTTAAATTCTCTTTTCATTACTCTAAATCTAATTTTAAAAAATTTGTATGAACGTAAAAATTTAAAAACAATAAAAAAAACAGTTGAAGCTCTTTTAAATTAGTGAATATACATTATAAACTTCAATTATTTTATTTCAATCAAAAATAGGAAAACTGCAAAAAAATTTCTCTCATTTTAAACCAAAATGAAAATTATTACCCATTATGAAAATCTTCCTGCAATCAAATTCCTACGAATCCTTTCATAAGAGTGAATAATTTACAAAAGTGAAAATAAAAAACATTTTTATGGCATTGATTCTATTTTTCTACAATAAATGTACGAAAGAAGAAAAAGAAATCATGTTTACTTACTCAGCCAGCTCCCATACTGTCGTCAGGCGAACGGCTCCATCTAAATGTGCATGTAACTCTACCTGTGTTTGCAGAAATAATAAAACTATTTACTTAAGAGGAAACTAAATAGAATCAGCTGCAATAAGATTATTTCAGATGTTGTTAAAATTTTGCGCTGTGAGAAGAAAGCTTCAATACATTTTGTCTTCCGCAATTCTCTTTTGGAAAATAAAGCTGACGATATATTCTGTGATGTTTTGTTTATTTATTTCGAAGAAAAATAGAGGATAAATATTTTTGTAATGCGCAGATCTTTGAGAGAAAACTAAGCAGACGATTAATTCTATGATATTCTGCTTACTTTTTTTCATTAATTAAACATTGAATAAACTTTAAGAATTTCTTACATTTTTACTATCACTTATTTTCTGAAAGTAGCTTCGTCAATTTTTTTATTAAATGTAAATAATATTTTGCATAAAAATTACCGTACAAAAAATGATAACCATAAAAAATTAAACAGTGAAAATTAAAATATTTTATTTTGTAATAACATATTCTAATCATAATAAAACTTAAAATAAAGAAAAAAAATACATGATCTCAAATACGCATTACTCGTGGAAAATATTATTTATTTAAGAAGTGGAATGATTTTGTTAATGTTGCGATGGCATTTATTATGCATCAAAATGCCAATATCATTAATTTCAAACAGGGTGAAAAATATCCGAACTTCACAGAAGGGCAAAATAAATTTTTTCTACTTTCCATTCACAAAAAAGAAAGCTTTTTACTGCACTAATAATTTCTATTATGAAATATTTAAGCTAACGTTTTCTTGTCACAATAAATAATTTTTTTAATATTTCTTCCGAAATGTGAAAATGTAGCACTCTCTTTTCCCCCCTACACTATGATTCACTCATCACACGCGAGTGCTTAGAGAGACAGTCAGTTAAGCCTCTGTTATCGTTATGTGTTGACGTGTTTTTTGTCCACTCTCTGTTTGTGTCTGTGTGTAACGTAACCTTATATGTTTTAATAATAAATTATTGTTACACAAGAAGGCTTATCTTAATTAGAACCCACCAACCACCGGTCACAAAAATAGAAAATCATTTTCTAAGACTTGTCTTGCAGCTTCGATATCTCCAATTAAAATTGTTAAAACTTTATATTTTGTGTTCCTGTATTTTGCCATTTCGGCTACGAACTTTGGAATCTCAAAGAATAAATTAATGGTTGTTCATTTATTTTTATTTAATGCAAAGAGAGGAAAGCAAAATACGAACAATTTGTTGTCATATAATTTTCGAATTCTTATATTCGAATCTTATATTCGAATTGGTTTCAGGACACTCAAATATAATTTATAATTATTGGTTATTTGTTACTCTAAAATTTTTGGATACAAGAAATCGTCTCAGTGTTTAATAGATATTTATTAGTTTAATGGATTGGAATTTTCATTTTAAAGCTAGTCACCATATTTGTGACCTTGATTTGGTTCATTTCATTCATCATTGTTTTCTGTAACTTGTATGCAAAGAAAAATCGTACAGTTGCATTACAAATTTATGTAGAGAGTTAACCATTTTGGTTGAATTTCATTAAAATGTGCTACAAATTTTCCTATTTCTCAAAATATGTTACATTTTCAAACAATTGTTTTTGTATTTATAATGTTTATTATTGACAATAATCTAAAAACCATAAATAATTTCAAAAAAAATTCCAATTTTTCAAAAAATTTTCTTCGAACGTAGTTGAATACCTTAAATCGGAAAAAAAAAAAAAAAAAAAAACTGAAAAATTTTGTAAAATTTTGTTTTGGCTCTTCCATTTCAATAGATTGCCGACCGCTAGTCTAGACACCTTTCATATTTTGAGCCAAATCCAACTAGGAATTGATCGTCTATTGGTCCGTAATTTCAGAAGCGTATATGAACTCGATAACTCAAAAACTAACTCACTTAAATGCATCGAATTTAATATTGGATTTGGTGACTAGCATTGAAGTTCTGTGTCAATTTTTGTTTCAATCGGTTGAAAGAAAAGAGAGAAAAAACGGTCTAACACCAAACTTGATTTTTGGATATTACAAACGGCATGCCAGCACAGAATCTCCAACACTCTCGCCAAGGATTACAAGATAGACTCGATAAAAATTCTATATTCGAGCCAAAGGTTAATATTTCGCTAAGTTTAGGGGTGGTGTACCCTCCCACTGGGTTTTAATATTAACCAAGAGACGCGGACTAATTTTTAAAGATGGTTTCCAAGCTTTTGAATCACAACTTTCCCTATCTATTCCTCTATTTTCACGCAGTATTGCAATCGACATCTATTAAAAATAAGCGGAATCATATAAATGTACACAATAATAGTGCGTTGAATATTGTTCAGTAAAATTTAATAAATGTGTTCATTAAGAAGAAACTCTACTTCATATTTCTCAATCATAGCAAAGCCTAAATTTTCTTTGGTACTTTTCCATTATACCGGCGTAGCCGAAAAATCGCCAATAATGATGCAACCAACGCCAAACGGAATATCATCGCCGGTAACCTTTTGTCAATACATTTTTAAAGAAAGTCACGCCATTTTGTCGCCTGCTCCAAAATGGCAACTGTGTGTTGTCGCCAAAAAGTCTGCTTGGCGAGATTTGTGCCGATATAATCGAAAAATACCTTTTCTTTTAATCCCGACATCTTTTTTTTAGAATTTTCAAGTCATCTAAAAAGTACAAAACAATTGAATGCATAACGATTGAAATTAAAATAAATTTCCTAAAATAGAGAAATAATTAAGTTGACAGAAAATCATGTCTGAGTAAAAATTTCCAATCCTGTAAATGAGGATGTCTTTTAATTATACATCGGCTTCATAAATAGCTAAAGGGAGGATCCTAATAGTCATCGCTTAATTTGAGCGCTACTCCTTTAAAGCCAACATTTATCACTTCGGCAGTTGCTGCTAAGGTTTTAGAAGGATTACCTAAAAATGTTGAGACTGATAAATTCACACAACGTTAGTGTTATCCTAAAGTTTCTGCACAGACTGCACAGACCGTTTCTGTTAGACCGAGAAACATAGTTTATCATTGGTGGTAGAGAACTTAAACAAAGATTAAGAGAAGAGGAAGTCATTTTTACACTTTGTCCACTCTTATCGTGATTTAATAATTAATTTCTAAGCCTTCCTGACTGGTATATACTTCTGCCGTGTTTGACCATTCAGACAGGTATGCACTTCTTTTCAGAAAATTGGTCTAAAATCAAATAATCATATTCGAACTATACTTTATTTTAATTCAATTCATAAATATATTTCTAGTAAAAAAAACTATGGCATTTAAATTCTTAACCTAGCCTATTTTGCCACCTATTATTTAAAAAAAAGAATTTCACTCTTTTTCGAATAAAATTGACTAAGATATGAATTTCTGTTTTTTTTTAATCGTTTTATGTCATCAACTCAGGTAAATACCATACACTGATCTGTGGGTATTTCTTGAAGCAGCCATTGAATTTATCTAAAATCGTCCAGTATTGTGCTATTCTAAGATTCATATATCGGTCAGTTTTAGTTACAGAGACTTGAGTCTTTTTTTTTCACATAGACATAGTATAGAAAAAACAGCAATATTCGAAAAATTCGAAATCGAAATTTTGACGAATTTTCCCATTTTAGAGCCCCCCCCCCTTCCTGAGTTCAAAAGGGAATTTTTGAAAACTGTCTGTCTGTGTCTTACTGGGATAAATACAAATTGCTTTCAACTAAACAGATAAAATGCTTAATACACGATCTTTGCTCCAAATTTGGAGAGTGAAGTACATTCTGTTAAGAGGAAGTCTGTCTGTTCGATTAAAATAACTTTAAAAATGTTCGATTAAAATTCACTTAAAATGAAGAGTGCTGGATAGATAAAATTCGGTGCACAGATTTAACATCTATAGAATACACATCTCTCAATTTTTGAGCAAAATCAAAGAAGATTTGACTGTCTGTCAATCTATATTTTTAGAAACGTGTAATTCAAAAACGCAAAGACTTAAATCTATCAAATTTGTTACGGGTTTTTTGACTACACATGCAGCTTTGTATCAAATCTTTAACCAATCGATCGAGAAAAACGAATCTAAAGCACAAATTCTGTTTTCGGATACTATTAATCTCATGCCAGAGATTAACTACCAAAAAATTCCTTAAAGATGACAGATTCAATAAAGCGGTTGAATTTCGGTCAAAAGTTATTATTTCATTACTATTGTAGACCAATGTCATGCATGATAAGTTTATTAGAGAGTATGCGAGAAAGTTTTAGGGAGGTGACTCTAGCTAGTTTAGTAACATTTTAGTATCAAGACTGTTTTAGTAAATATGATTAATAGGACGAGGATAATGTATAAAATACATAGACATTTAGCTTTTCAAAAATATTTATTGATTCAAAAAGCATAAAATATTCAGTAATCATTCATAAAAAATATATGTTCATTTCTAATTGTTTAGAAATTAGGCGCTGAACCACTATAACAATAAACTCTATGTGTTTGCTCAATGAGAGATTTTTGAATACCACATAGTCAGACAGTAACCATGACGACAAAACGCAAGTTATAATTTTGGGACAACGTAAAAAATAAATAAATAAATTTATGAATGTAACTGCTTAGTTTCTACTTGTCAAATAATTGAATTTTTAATTATTTTTTAAACTATTGAATATTTATAATAAATAGGATGGCAGCGCATTTTAACAAGCATATTGATTTTTATCTAATGTGAGTAGTTTCAACAAAACTTTTTAGCATATTCTTTGTTAAAATTTTTCTTCCAGAGAACTATTTGCAACTCTTTGGCATATACGAATTACGAAGTTACGAAATATTAACCTTTATCTGGAATTTAGCATTTTTACTAAATTTGTCACCTTAAGTTAGTTAGTTAGAGGTTGTTTTTTTTTTTCAATTAATCCCTAGTATGCCTATAATTAACCAAATTTGCATTTTCGACAAGTTTTTTTCCTATTGCACCTAAAATTTGACTAACAATTACAATTGTAATCACAAAATACCAAACCATATTTGATATATTCAAGCTATTACATTTTTGTGTTATCACGTTTACGTGTTTCTGGAATACAGACCGACAGATGGCCAACTTCTTGTTGCATTTACCTCAAAATTTGATTGGAGTCTACACTATGTATATTAAATCTGTGTACAGAATATTATCCATCTAAACCTCTACGTTTTGCAATTATCGTGCTAACTTATGTTAGAAAAGTCAAAAAAGCAGATGTCCTCAGAATGAATTTTGGTCAAAATTTGATATCAAGCTATAAATTTTGTATTAAAACTATGTACTAAATTTCATATAAATATAAAATATTCTGCATAAATATATAAATTTATTTTTGAAAAACACTCATAAATTTTAAAGAAAAAGGACAAAGAATTCGTATGATTTGCATTTATTAAGTTGAAAAATATATTTCAAAATTCCAATTAAATGCTTTTAAAAAAAAACTAAAGAAATTAGCTCTCTTTGATAAAATAATTGTTTGACATTTCTAAGTCATCAACTTTAATATATCAATTAATAGCCATTAAAATCAATATGTTAATTAATAAGTTTTAGTATTAACATTTCAATTCAAGATAGAATAATAGCTTCCTAAAAATTGAAATCATCATACTATTTTTTTCAAATCCCAATTAAATGCTACCCTTTAAAATTATTAATAAAAAATCATATTATTTGTATATGATTCTGCATAAGCATTTTGCATAAAAAACAGTTTTCTGCACTTCAAATCTGATCAAAATAATTGAATTATAATTAATAAAAAAAATTGCTATTTGTTTATCCTACAAATATTTGAGCACAGAATATATAAGAAAATCCCCATACCTTACATCTAGGCTGTTTCAACGGATCAAATTCTATGAACTGGGACATCTTAAAATACGAAATGCATTAAACATTCACTTGTATAAACACATCGAAAATTTAAACATCTTTTCCTCTGTTTATCATCTGTTAATCTGCCAATAAAATTGCACCTTCATCTGGCTATCTGCTGCCATCTATCGGGAACTAAATACATTAATTCCTTATCCATATTTCCGTCGAAAATAAAATAAAACTTAAAATCGATGCTATTTATTAATATGACGATATTTTTCATTTTTTAATTTATAATAATATCATTAATTATGTGATAAATTATAGTTCGGCAGAACAAAACAACCAAATTAAGGTAATTTCACCGCATATATTTTGAATCAAGGTGAACTAGTCACAGAGGGAAACCGAGACAAATATGCGAATAATTTACTATGCAAATAAGCGTAATTGCGAAAAGTAAAGTGTTTTTCTGTACTGATTTCTATTTCCTTTAGCGAAAAGAAAAAACGAGAGTAGAAAGAGAATTTCGATGCTCTAAATACCCTCGAGGTGTTAAAAACTTGTTTCTTTTATTGATATTTCAAACACGAACGTAAACAACTAATTTTTTTAAAAAAAATCGTTTGCAGAATAAAGATATCGTAGTATTACTTTAATTTCTACTATTATTTTGAAGTATGAAATCATTGCTAAAATTCATTTCAGTTTATGTGAAAAGTTTATATAATCTTTAATCATGTGATGGATGAAATTATGGATGTTTCCACAAACTGAAAACAGTCTATAATTTCACCATATAATCGTCTTAAAGTATTGTTTTCCCGGAAATGTAGTTACCTAGATATTATCGATTAGGCATCGTTATTGAAATGGCCATGAAAACCTTTAAAAATATTTAAATAATTCATCTGGTAAACTCCTAATGATAGTGCTGAAATCAATTTGTCTTCGTGTTTTACACTTCTTTTTTTACTTTTCTAAGTTCGACTTTCATTTATAATAAATTGTGTGTGTGTGTGTGTGTGTGTGTGTGTGTGTGTGTGTGTGTGTGT